>JAIUZE010003787.1:0-37389 GCA_022085475.1 Heliosperma pusillum
TAAGAAGAATAATAATAATAATAATAATAATAATAATAATAATAATAATAATAATAATAATAATAATAATAATAATAATAATAATAATAATAATAATAATAATAATAAGCGAAATAATCGTGCAGAAATTGACGGAGAAGATGAAATTGTTATTCGTAAATTAATGGTAGGCAAAACAAGGTTATTACAAATAACATCAAATTACAATTACAAGGAATTTAGAAGATTCGTCGTAATAATTTGGTTTGTGCCAGGATCAGATTCGGATATTCGAAAATTAATAAATTACAAAACTTATATGTGTATCCGGTCCGATATCCGAAACTTATTTATTAACAAACTAATTTTTTTTATCCAAAAGTCTTATCACACGAGTATAAAATCTATATTATTAAATTTTCACGTTACATATTATATATCCGATATTGAATAATAACTCGGTAAAATCGAAATCAATCAGAACTAAAAACTTAGGGCAATAACAATGGTTGTTTTTTATGACCCTTTATTCTTAATAAGAAGCTCTAAATAAAAAATCACCATTAACAACTACTCCTTATTTAAGAGTAGAGCTGGCAAGTCTGACCCGACCCGAGTGACCCGGCCTGAAACTCGAGTAAAACCGACCCGACCCGACCCGTTAATACTGCAACGCGAAACCGACCCGACCCGACGACGACCCGTAACCCGTTGACGACCCAAAAATCAGTGACCCGAACCCGACCCAGACCCAGACCCGACCCGACATTGACCCGATTAAATTGACGTCCTGACAATTATTAACCTTAATAATGATAAAAATGAAAGTGATTTATTGTTTAAATTGATATGTTTGACTTAATAATGAATTAATTAAACCAAATAATAATTTAAAACTAGATTTAATGGAAATTTTTTGAAGTATTGCGAAAAAATAATCGGACCCGATTACGACCCGACCCAAACCCGACCCGACGTATCATTTGACCCGAAAATGACCCGACCCAATAACGACCCAAACCCGACCCAAACCGAAAGGGTTGTCTGACCCGCTACGACCCAAACCCGATATGACCCGACCCAAACCTGACCCGACTGACCCGATTGCCACCCCTATTTAAGAGTAGCTCCTTGCTTCTTAACTTTTATTTAAACCGTACCATTTATTATCCTTGGTACTTGTCATTGATTATCCTCACCCGACGACCCACCTAACCTCCATCTCCTTAAATATAAACTCATTTACACTCTTACTCCTTTTAATGGCCGCTACTCCCGTTCCAACACCTTCTCCTGAAGACGACGTAAGTTCCAACACCCTTTATTTTTTTGTTTTGTTGCATTGGTTTACAGTAATGATTATTTATGGTTTGAAATAAATGAGTATGTGTTTTTGATTGTATTTTTGGGATGTTGGTTTGCTCTTGTTAACCATTAAATTGATTACTTGGTCATCAGCGATTTTTTCGTAGTAGGGGTAGCGGATGCCACCCTTTGCCCCTGCTACCGACTGTTTTATTGGTTATTGGTAGGAAAATTGAGGAAATTTGGTTATGCAATGTGACCACTGAATATGAGAGGAAATTTGGTTTGTTGAATTGGTTATTATGTGAGTGAATGATTGACGTAATTAAACATTTATGAGCGGAAAACTTGTGTAGGAGTCGGTTATGCAATGTGACCACTGAATATCATGATTTCTTATCTCTGATGTTGCCAACGACAGTGTGTCCTGTCCTTAATATGCTCGTCGCCAATTTTCATTCAATTTGTTCGGTGACTATAGTGTTTTCCTAGTATGCTTTCTGATATCATTATATGTAATTAGATACACCCAAGTCCTGCCTCAAGTAACTTTCATGTAAGTCCTACTACCGAGGTAGAGAATAGTCCGGAAGTCCCCAGTGCAGCTGTAGACCTCGCAGTAGACTCTGCAGTACCTTTGGAACTGTATGCTCGTGAACAAGAGCCTCAAAATTTGGATTCAGATTCAACTTCTGGACCCATGGTATGTTTTACTTGTGTTCATTGTTTTTCAATTGTCTTTAGTTAATCACTTTAGGTCCAAAAAATTAAGCATCAGTTGAATTGAAGGGATTTCCACATAGTTAAAAGCTTGTGTTAATGTACAATCTATAAGCATTAGGAAAAATTACAAATAACCACCACGTATTTGCGTATTTTTACAAATTACCACCATGTATTTGCGTATTTACAAATAACCCCTGAACTTTAATTTATACTCCCCAATCACCACCGTATTTTTACCCCGAGCATCGTTTTTATTATTTCCCGACTTCTTAAGTGACGATTTAAGTGAAATTACTAAATTACCCCCGTCTAATTATACCAGCCACTTTACCCCTACTCATTCAATCATCTACCACATAAACAACGATCACTCATTTCTTCTATTTCTTAGAACCCTAATCCCCAAATCCCTAAATCCCCAATTTTATCGATGAATTTATCACAAATAACTTCATTGTTTCATCATCAGATGTTCGTTAGCTATGATACTTTCTTCCTCAATTAGCAATTCGTTTTTCTTACCTCGATCCATTTCCCTAAGAAGTTGAAGGTTATGGGTTTAAAAAAGACAACAAAAAATCAGCAGTAAGTTCTTTAATTTAATCTTTTATTTAGCATAAGTGATCATTTTTATTGGGTTTAGTTGTTTGCAGTAGCTTCGTATTACTCCTTTCGCTAATTAGAGTAGTTAATTTTCATAAATTTTAATTAGGATGGTTGGAGGTTTTAATTTTGATGTTAGATATCATCATGGTGGTAACTTTATGACGATGTCAAATGGTAAAGTGGATTATTTTGGTGGTCTGTTAAATCTGCAATTTGGGTTTTGGTCAGATCAGTTTAGATATAATAATATAGTTGATGTTGGTTTGTCTTTAATGAACGGTAAGCCTTTTGATGCATTTTTCAAGCTGAAAGGTAAGAGCTTCAAATCTGGGTTGAAGAAATTGGAAAGTCCAAATGGGATGATTGAGTTGTTTGAGTCTAGAGATGATTATAATCGTCTTGATGTGTATTTTGTCATTAAAACCGTGAAAAAAAACATTTTGCCAGTAAAATTTTTGGGGCAAAGACCTGTTTGTGATAGGGGTAAAAATGACGCACGAAAAAAAATACAAACACTAAAGGCTTTGTGTATATAACGAAATATGCAAGAAAGAAAAGAGTTACTAACCTGGGGTCAAAAAACTGAGAAAGAGAGAGTGAGAGATGAATTGGGGATTTTCAGTAATGGATTCAATGATTTAAGGTTATGAATTGGGGATTTAGGGATTTGGGGAATTTGGGATTAGGATTCTAAGAAATAGAAGAGATGATTGAATGAGTAGTGACTGGTATAATTAGACGGGGGTAATTTAGTAATTTCACTTAAATCGTCACTTAAGAAGTCGGGAAATAATAAAAACGATGCTCGGGGTAAAAATACGGTGGTGATTGGGGAGTATACATTAAAGTTCAGGGGTTATTTGTAAATACGCAAATACATGGTGGTAATTTGTAAAAATACGCAAATACGTGGTGGTTATTTGTAATTTTTCCTAAGCATTATTATATCAATCATGTGCGACTGTTGAAGTTAATAGAATATTAAGCAGAGTAAAAAATACCTTAAAATGTAGGCAATTTTAACTATTGTCCTTGGGGTCACCAACGCGTCTATTATCGTCGCCACAACATTTTAGACAGTGCCATTCAAATGAAAAAATGTAAAAAAAAAAATAAAAAAAATAACGAAAAGATATTGGTTCGTAAACTTAAAGTTAGCTTTAGTCTTGTAGCCTACATTCGGGTTTCTATCGGTTGATAAAGCAATACTCGAGTCGAGTTTACTTATCTTGTCGGGTTTAATCTTTTTGGGTGTTATCGGGTTCGGGCTGTATCAGTTATCAAATGTTATTAATAATCGGGTTATGTTGGATTGCATTGGGTCAATTTCAGGTGTTATGATTTTTTGGTATTTTCGGGTGTCAAACGGGTCCAATATCGGGCTAGTTGGATCGTTTTTGTCGACTCGGGTCAGGTTTTGCCAGGTCTCCACACATAAAGGTGAGATTATTTCTGAGTTGGTTAAAAGTGAAATCATTTTTTAAAAGAAGTGGTAAATCTTATATTTATTAATTCAGAAGACAATGCTAAATGGAGAATGCGCCACGTCATTTGTTAACTTTTTTTTTTGGTTATGGTGGGTCCCGTTGGTGTGCAAAGTATTTAATTTCTTCAAATCGTCTGCCAATACAACCATGCGACAATTTTCGTCTTAAAAAATTTATGAAATAATTACATACAATCGGAATAAATAAAATTAATTGCATATAATTGGAATGAATTACAAATTGGAATAAATGAATAAATTACATATAATCGGAATGAATTACATAATTAATAATAAAATTACATAATTACGAGAATAAATTACATTTAATTACGGGAATGAATTACATATAATGGGAATATATTACAGAAATTAATGAAATTAATTATTACAAACAATGCCAATAAATTAAATAACTTAAATAATTTTTAAAACTAGATAGTACGATGTTGTTGAGTGCTTAGTGAGAGACGATTTATGTGTCGAATATGGTGAAACTCTTACTGATGTAAATCCGTCTGTAACTGAAAATGAGCATTCACCCGGTAGTTGTGGTTTTAACGCATCCTATTTACTTGGAGAATGTTCATTTCCAGTTAGATCACTGATCTACATTAAACATGTAGATCACTGATATAGAACTATTAGATAATTACAATAGAATTGTAAAAATAAAATATTCATCAAAAAACATTCATACCGTCCTAAATACAAATCCGTGCAATTTTGCACGGGTTTAAAACTAGTTAAAATTTATAAGTACGATTGTGATCTTATTCCCATCAATAATTCCATTTTTTAAATGTAAATAAAATTATGTGTTTAAATTCTGAAAAAAATGAAACTTTATTTTATTCTACATAGTATATTTTTTGAGAAAAAAACGTTCAAGTTCTCTCTTCTTTTTATAATAACTCAACTCAAGTTCTCTTCTTCTAACTTAACTCAGGTTCTCTTCTTCTAACTCAACTCAAGTTCTTCTAACTCAGCTCAAGTTCTTCTAACTCAACTCAAGTTCTCTTCTTCTAACTCCACTCAAGTTCTCTTCTTCTAACTCAACTCAAGTTCATCTTACACATCTCATCCAAACCCACAAACCCACAACCCCACTAGATCAGCTAACTAGCGACCCACAGCCACAAACCCACTAGTCTACTGGTTAATTTTAAAATGAATACAAATCCGACAAACATCCTTCATTCGAAAACCTTCTCATCCAAATGAAACCAATAAATCAAAAACAACTAACAAATAAGACAGCGCCGGTATTTCTACACACACAAAAGACGAATTCTTAAACATATTAATTTTTTTATCACCTAAAACGACATATAAAGAGTAAATTTTTTATCACCTAAAACGACATATAATGAATAATGGAGGGAGTATTAGTTATAATTAATATTAGGCCGCAAGTTACATTGAAGTTAAACCTAAGAAAATAAGAGTTGAGAAAGTTAATTTATCTTTATTTAATATTATGTTGTGTTTAAAACTATATATCTAAAATGCGAAATACATATACTTTGAAGTTCAAACAATACAACGATTTGGTTCAAAAGGACTTAGAACACATTAAGAATTTTACCTTAAGAAACCGAGCAAACTTCAATTAGTTTGGATCTCCAATCAGAAAATAATACAAATATTACATTAACTACCAAAGTTCAGCATTGAAGCGTACAAATTACAAATTACAACAATGTCCCAAAGTTCATAATTGAAGTGTACAATTTACAACAACACAAATCTTCAACAAGTTCACTATGGGTCATAATCCATGAGCTGAGTATGTTCCAATGCGAGTTGGTTGTTAGTGTCACACAATGAGAGTTGGGTGCTACTGTTTTGCAAAAAATATTGAACATACCCCAGCTTTGCTTTTTCATCATAGGATAAGAAAGATGTTATCCTAATATCTGATTGAGTCAACATGTTAAAAACCCTATTATAGTCGGTCGGAGGTAACATGTTAGTAGAAAAGACCTCTTTTAAAGCAACCTCGACGTTTTTGGACAAACCAATCACATCCTTGAAGTATTTTGATTGGGGATTAAATGTGGAGCCACTGGCTCCAGGTAAAGCTACCTCGGTTACACCTGAATGATGTGATGAAATAGCAATTGATTTGCCACGTGAACGACCAGATGAATGGCGGGTGTTGGGAACCTCAACTTGATTAGATGAACGGGGGGTGTTAGGAACCACAACTTCCCCAAGTATAGCTCTATCACTTCCTATAAAAAGCTGCTTCAAATTATGGAGAAAGACATCTTGCGATGAATTTTGCGAGCGACTATTCTGAGTAGTTGATACAAAATAATAAAGAAGAAATAAATAATCAAATACGAGTAGTTCCATCTCGATGAGGGGAAGACCGTACTCGTTGGTCTTGTAAGTGGAATCAATGAGAACAACATTAAAATATGAACGAACAACCTCCGGGTGTGCCATAAATACAAGAGTCAACTAATGGGTAAAGTCGTCACAAACCCAAAAATACACATTCTGACTCTGAACGGCAAATGCTAACATTTTTTGTGCCGGATTTCGCCTTTCTCGATCCTCGGTTCTCACTTTCTGGCCATGGTTATAGATTTGTCGCCTAGTCGGTCTGGTTTTTCCGGCTTACGCTGATGTAATTCCTACGTGGAACCTTTCCAATAGTCTTTTCTGCTTGGAACTCTTCCAACAGATAAATCTTCTATAAAACACAGCCAACTCGTGATTTCAAATCACTTTGGTTAGTTTGGAAACTGAAGTCTGTGTAACCCTTACACGCAACTCATTTTAAACTCCAAACACATGGAACATATCTTTTAGTCCTTCGCAAGTACTAAGGATGTTCATTATGGCTATCAAGTGACTTTCACTTGGATTTGATTGCAAACGACTTGTCATGCTCAAAGCATGCAAAATGTCGGATTGAGTAGCGTATATAATTAATCCCGCAGCGGAAGGAAAAGGAATCAATTATCATGTGTTCAACTTCCTTGAACTAGTCAAAAGATCTTATCAATATAAGAATTTTGACTCAACACTAATGTAAACCCGCGTGGATCATGCCAATTCTTCTGACCCTAAGGCGGGAAGAGGAGCTAGCTCGTCCAACCCTAGGTTCAGAAGAGTTGGCTCTTCTGGCCACGCGGGTTTACATCAGCGTAAGCCGGAAAAACCTAGACCGACTAGGCGACAAATCTATAACTGTGGCCAGAAAGTGAGAACCGAAGATCGAGAAAGGCGAAATCCGGCACAAAAAATGTTAGCATTTGCCGTTCAGAGTCAGAATGTGTATTTTTGGATTTGTGACGACTTTACCCATCAGTTGACTCTTGTATTTATGGCACGCCCGGAGGTTGTTCGTTCATATTTTAATGTTGTTCTCATTGATTCCACTTACAAGACCAACGAGTACGGTCTTCCCCTCATCGAGATGGTTGGGGTTGAGACTAAGAAATATACTATAAGGGTACAACTGAGAATAAAGAAAAAGAAGGGGCATAAGTGAGAAAACCTAATAACACGAGTAGTACAAGCGAGAAAAACCCTTATTTTTTTCTATTTGATTATTTATGAACTACTCGTATTTGATTATTTATTTCTCCTTTATTATTTTGTATCAACTACTCAGAATAGTCGCTCGCAAAATTCATCGCAAGATGTCTGTCTCCATAATTTGAAGCAGCTTTTTATAGGAAGTGATAGAGCTATACTTGGGGAAGTTGTGGTTCCTAACACCCCCCGTTCATCTAATCAAGTTGAGGTTCCCAACACCCGCCATTCATCTGGTCGTTCACGTGGCAAATCAATTGCTATTTCATCACACCATTCAGGTGTAACTGAGGTAGCTTTACCTGGAGCCAGTGGCTCCACATTTAATCCCCAATCAAAATACTTCAAGGATGTGATTGGTTTGTCCAAAAACGTCGAGGTTGCTTTAAAAGAGGTCTTTTCTACTAACATGTTACCTCCGACCGACTATGATAGGGTTTTTAACATGTTGACTCAATCAGATATTAGGATAACATCTTTCTTATCCTATGATGAAAATGCAAAGCTGAGGTATGTTCAATATTTTTTGCAAAACAGTAGCACCCAACTCCCATTGTGTGACACTAACAACCAACTCGCATTGGAACATACTCAGCTCATGGATTATGACCCATAGTGAACTTGTTGAAGATTTGTGTTGTTGTAAATTGTATACTTCAATTATGAACTTTGGGACATTGTTGTAATTTGTACGCTTCAATGCTGAACTTTGGTAGTTAATGTAATATTTGTATTATTTTCTGATTGGAGATCCAAACTAATTGAAGTTTGCTCGGTTTCTTAAGGTAAAATTCTTAATGTGTTCTAAGTCCTTTTGAACCAACTCGTTGTATTGTTTGAACTTCAAAGTATATGTATTTCGCATTTGCTAAGCATTTAATTAGTCACATTTTTCCTCTCATTTTCGTCCCCATTTTGGTCTGTTTACACGGATTTGCGTGCCCTTGATTGCATTTTGCTTCCCGATTTCCCGTGCTATGAATGTCGATCTTAATTTGTAGGAATTAAGGCGTAAATGAAGAATTCGGAGCATAAAGGTCTTGCATGAGTCGGGATTCGGAGATGAGATAAAGAAATGAGGAAAGCAAGCCTCAGGTGGCGCAGGCCGGTCAACCGACCGGCGGCCGGTCACCCGGCACAGGCTACACACTTACAAAGGAAAGAAGAAGAGAAAGAGAAGAAATGGCCCAGGTAGCGCCGGCCGGTCACCCGGCGGCCGGTCGTCTACCCGGCGGCCGGTCGTCTACCCGGCCTGCACTACATCAGTAAGAGCATGAGAATGTCATGGTGTTACAGGCCGGTGGGAGGCCGGCGGCCGGTCACCCGGCTGGGAACCCATTTTCATACTTAGAAGATTTTTTGAAGACGAGAAAATTTAAGCTACTGATGTGCTCCGGGCCGGTCAGAGGGCCGGCGGCCGGTCGACCGGCCAGGAACACAACTCCGCATTTTCGCTATCTCTTCTATTTTCTTTCCTAATTTCGAGATACCTATATATACCCTTCCCTTAATATTTTGTAAGCAGCTTTTTCATTATCTCTTAGCACAAAACCCTAGATAATTTGTAACCTCTATTACTCATTAATTACTCTCCTAATCGTTCCCTAATTAAGTTTAATTTCTCAATTTCAAGTTAGTAGATCTAGTCTTTCTTAGGAGAACTATCATAGTTTTAGGTTTGTATTGAAGATTTTGGATGAAGACATTCTCCCTATTCATTAATACAAGTTTTGTTGGTATAAATTTCCCATCTTTTTGTTATTTATGCAATTTATTTTCATTTCTAGTTTATTGTTTATCATTTGATTGTTATAATTATTCATTTCCTTAGCATGATGTTCATTTCATTATTCCTTGCCTTTAGTTGTTTGATTTCCCTTAGCATGAGTGAGTAGTTTCCCTCTAAGGTTTAGGGGGAGCCTAAGAGTGGATTATGTGGGATAATTAGTTGGGTAATTAGTAGACTTGTGGTAATAATTTGGGTATTACTCATATGCACACTAGGTGTTTGATGAAATGTGTAAACGAAAGTTGCCCACTTTATCAAGTATCGTTTGATTATCTCTTAAGCGACGGTGGTAGAGATGATTAGACTAGTGTTTATATGAGTGATTTGAGACAAATGCGATGGCTTTGTTGATGATTATTAATTGTTGAGACATTAGCAATTAATTCTACTCGAATTTATTACCCATTTGCTAATTACTAGACTAACCCATTAATCCCCCTAAGGTGAACCCTTTACCTTAGTTTTTCCCTTAATTGTCTTTACCTTGTTATTTAGCGATTACTTGCATTTACTAGTTTTTAGTTAATCTTCCAATCCAACCTTTGTTAGGCTAGAATAGGACTCGATCAAACTTGTAGTTGACCCCTCCATCCTCGTGGATTCGACCCCTTTATACTACTTATATAGGGTTTATTTTTTATGTTTGTTTTGACGACGAAACGTTCATCAAATGGCGCCGTTGCCGGGGATGGCGTAAGGAAACTCATAGTTTGTTTTGTGTCTTAGATTTAGTCAAGTTACTTGTTGTTTTTGTTGGTGTTTAGTTGTTAGATTATTTGTAGAGTGCCTTGCATTATTGTCTTTCCCTAGTGTGTCCAAAAACACACTAGGAGTCTAACTTGTTTTTGAGTTGCTTTTGAGTGCATGCCTAGGGGTGAAGGGTTGTTCTTGAGCCATCCGGAGTCCGAAAGGTTATTTAGAACTCTACGAGCTAATACACTTGCTCGGGTTAGGAATTCAAGAAGGGTTAGCCATCAACAAGTCAATACTTCTATCGCTTCTACATCCACTCCAACAATCGATCACCCACAAAACAACACCATTGAACCTATATTCGAAAACCCCTTCTACAATACACTACAAAACACACCACCAAATTCACCACCTACAACACCTCAACAACAACAAAATCAACCACAAATGACGACTTTACGTGATCGTAACCGACCCAATCATGATGATACCCAATCTCCAATCAATTTTGGTGTCTTGGCCCCAAATAACTTTGAGATACACCCGGCTCAAATGAGTTCAATTGAGCGGGATAGCTTTGGAGGCCTTCCCGATGAGGATGCTCATGCCCACTTGAGGAAATTCGAAAGTAGAGTGGCAATCATGAAAAGGAATGATGTGCCCGAGGAAACCCTTTGTCTAATGTTGTTCCCATTTTCTCTTAAAGACCGGGCGGAGAGGTGGTTGAATAACCATGCTCCAAACACTTTTACTACTTGGGATGCCCTAGCTAAGGAGTTTCTGAGCAAGTACTACCCCGCCTCCAAAACGGCGATGCTAAGGAATGAGATAACAACCTTCCAACAAGAGGATGGAGAATCCTTGGGAGAGGCATGGGATCGATTCATTGATTTACTTGCCCGTTGCCCTCATCATGGCATTGCGGATTGGTATTTCACTCAAACATTTTATCAAACTCTTCTCCCTCAAACCAAGGCTATGGTGAATGCTTCCGCGGAGGGGAGTTTCGATCATTTGAATGACCAACAAGGGGCGGCATTGATTAAGAAAATGGTTGAGTCGGAGTCTAGCTATGGTACTAGAGAAAATACCTTGAGGAGGAGTTCTAAATACCCAAGTGAGAACTTTTCAAATGCGGATACCAATGGCAAGATTGATTTGCTCACACAAACTTTTACTAAGGGTTTTGCCGAGCTTCAAAAGGCTCAAAATCAAAGTCAAGGTCATCATGTGAATGAAGCTAGTGGGTCTTATGCACCTCCTATGGTGGAAGCTTATCAAACCCCTACTTGTGAAATTTGCAATGGGTATGGACACACCTTTGAAGTTTGTGGGAATAATGTATCTTATAACAATGAAGGAGGAAATGACTATCAACATGTGAATGCATTTCAAGGAGTCAACAATAACCCACGGCCCTCAAGGCCTCCATTCCAAAACCAAGGAGCTTACAACCCAAATTCCAACTTCTATCATCCGAGTTCGAAATTTCACCCAAACACGAGTTACAAAAGCCAAAATGTGTTAAACCCTCAACACACACAAGCTCAACCTTCCAACCCTCCGGGTTTTTCCCAACCTAGAGGAGGAGGTCAATTTTCAAGAGGAAACTACAATAATCAATTCAACAACTCTCAACAAGGCCAATGATCCAACCAATCCCAAAACCAATACTTCAATGATCAAGGTTACAATAACCAAGGTAACTTTCAAAACCAAGGTAATTGGAATCAAAGTCAAGGAAATTGGAACCAAAGCCAAGGGAACCAAAACTTCAACAACCAAGGCCAAGGTAATTTTTACCAAGGCAACCAAAACAATCAAGCAAGTCAAGGGATTCCCGATCAATCTTTCCAAGGCCAAGGGTCAAATTTCAACAACAATCAAGGGTCAAATTTCAATGGTCAAGGTTCAAGGGGGCAACAAGGAAATTTCAATAACAACCAACAAGGAAACTTTAACAACCAAAGAAGCAACAACCAAGGTTCAAGTAGTCGGAATGACTATGCATTTGCACTTCCCTTGACCAACCAACCCCACCAAGAGAATGAGCCTTCAATGAGTGAAGTTTTGCAACTTTTCAAGAACATGGAAATCCAAAACAACTTGGCCTTGCAAATTGTCACCAATGCTCACAAGAAAGAGGTGAGGGAATTAGAAGCTAGGTTAGCTTCTCAAGCTTTGAACAATCCTCAAAGGCCTCCGGGAGGTCTACTTGCTCAAGGGAAAAGCTCCAAGGATGCTTCATCAAGTCACCAAGCATGTGCGGTGATTTTGAGGAGTGGACTTGTGCTTGATAACCCCTACATGGACATGATGAATGACGAAATTCTAAATGAGGAGCATGTTGAGGAAGGAGAAGATATCGAAGAGCCCATTTTGACTCCTACCTTGGAGTTAAAAGATGATGGCAAGGGTGAAGATGATCAACCCAAAGAGGGAGAAGATGGGTATGTCGAAATTATGGCTTATGAGGAGGAGATGATCAAGGATGTCGATGATGAAGGAGTAGAGGTGCAACCAATGGCAAGAGCTAAGGTAACCAAGAAAACTCCTATTCCAAAGGTATATTCCAATTCTCCACTTGTTGTTTCCGATGTTCCCAACCCCTCTAGAGCATTGAAAACTAAGGAAAACTTCAAGTTCACCCAATTTAGAAAAATGATTGAGGGACTTGAAGTGACCTTACCTTTCACCGATGTTATATTAAACATGCCCACTTACTCAAAATTTCTTAAAGACGTCTTGACTCACAAGAGGACTTTGGGTACCCAAGATGTTATGATTATGGAGGAGAAGTGTAGTGCTCTCCTCATTAATCCTAACTCTTTCAAGATGCCAAAAAAGCTTGGGGACCCCGGAAGTTTCTCAATCCCTTGTGTTGTAGGGGGAGTCATGATTTCAAGGGCATTAAGTGACAACGGTGCAAGTATAAGTGTCATTCCTTTAAGTATTGCTAAAAGAATTGGGCTTGCTAATTTAACCCACACTTCTATGACTCTCCAACTAGCGGATAGGTCCGTTAAGCAAGCTTTGGGTGTGCTTGAGGACGTACCCGTTAAAGTTGGTAAATTTTTGATTCCCACGGATTTCGTTGTCCTAGATATCCCGGAGGATAGCCGCACTCCCATCATCCTCGGTAGGCCCTTTTTTGCTACCGGAGGAGTCCTCATTCATGTGAGGGGAGGGCGGCTAACCTTTAGGGTGGGGAACGAAACCCTTGAATTTAATCTTCCTAATTTTGTGAAGGGACCAATGGTTCACAAAGCTTGCTCCATAGAAGTCATGGAAGAAGTGGTTGACAAGGTGCATGAAGAAGAGCATGTGAATTTGCATTATCAAAGTCTTGATGTGGAAGGGGATGGTGATTTTGTGCTTGATGAGTTTTCCCCACCACCTATGTATGACAATGTGATGAACAATGATAATGATGAATTGGATACCCGTGACTCTTCTTTTGAACCTCATTACCCTTTGGCAAGACCCCCTTCACCCCTTATCTTCCAACCTACACCTTTATTTATGGATTGCGAGTTTGAGAGTGTGAGATTTGATGATGATAATGATAATGAGTGGTTGAATGAGCCGAATAGGCCTCTTAGCGAAAACTTGGAGGAATTTGATTTGTGTGAATATGAGGGTGTGTCTTTTGAGGCGAATCTTGAGAGGAAAGGGAATTGGTCAAAATAAATGATGCTCTTACATTTGAAGTTAGTGAAGAGCAAATGGATGAAGGAAAAGAGAAGTATGAGTCTTGTGGCGACATTTTGATTGTAGAGAGTTTGGGCATTGAGGAGGAATGGGGTTGTGAGATTGTTCTACTTGAAGAACCCATTCTTGAGAAATTTGAGGTATTTTTTAGTAGTGAGGAGAAGCTCATTACCGACCCCTTTAACCTCATTTCTTTTACCCCTTTGCTTGAGCCTATGATTATTGGTGAGGATTGTGAGGAGAGTCTCAAGAAGGTTAGTTTTGCCGTTGGTCTTATGCGTGATTTTGACATTTTAACCCCTCTTGTGGATTTGAGACCAATTGACCAATACTTGAGTGCCTTTGACATATTTGGTATTCGACTCTTTCTTCACAAGTTTTTCACTAATATACTCTTTCATCCTTGGTTATGTGGTTGGCCTCGCTTGCTTTGTATTGTATGTGACCACCTTGTCGAGAATTGGTCCTCCTCATTTGATAAATTAATGAGATCCTTGATGGGATTTTAGATCATTTGTTTGCTTAATATACTTTGCCCACCCTTTCTTTTTACCTTCCCTTGTCGATTTAAGCGTGGGGAGGATTTTATTTCTTTTGTATATATCATGCATTTTAGGAGTATTTGCGAAGATTTGAGAATTGTACTCGGGTATCTTGGTCTTGGAAGAAGTCTTAGGTAGGTTTGAAACAATGGTAGTCGGGTTTGGATCGAAACCGTCTCATTGGGGAAATGTTGGTTGGGTCGAGATTGTTGGTGGCTTAGGGAATTTTTGTGGTAAACTTGAAGAAGAGGGAATCAAGGGAAAAGTGCTCTAGGCCGGGCCACCGGCAGCCGGTGTGTCGACCGGCCTGGAACACTCCAGTAGCAACTTTTGAAAAATGAGAATCGAAAAGCAGGTGCTCCAGGCCGGGCAACCGGCAGCCGGTGTGTCGACCGGCCTGGAACACATAATCATAGGAAGTTGAAATTTTGAAAATTTTCGAGTGAGCTCTGGGCCGGTCGACCGGCGGCCGGTACTCCGACCGGCCTGGAATACCTGATGATATAAAATTTTGAAGTTATAATTTTTGAGCTGTGTTCCAGGACGGGCTGCCGGCGGCCGGTGTGCCGACCGGCCTGGAGCACATCAGTGTTGGCAGAAAAAGTCGAAGGCAAAAGAAATTGAAAATTTTGTATTGGGTTCCTGGCCGGGCGCCCGGCAGCCGGTGCCTAGCCCGGCCCAGAACACGGCAGTACCTAAATTAGTCCGCCCGACTGCTTCTTCACTCTCATTCTTCTTCAATTCTATTTCTTTCTTTCTCCTTCTTCCTTCAAAAACCTCACAAAAACTTCACAACAATCACCATAAACTCCACCAATCCAACATTCACCCCACAAATAACCCACTACATCACACAATATCATCCCTCAAATAAAAAAACCTCATTTTTCCCCTAATTTTTCCCCTCTTTCAATTGACTATTACAAAAAATCACCATGGCTCAACAACCTAGGAAAAGAACTCGGGCCCAACTTGAGGCGGAATTGGAGGCTAGACTTCAGCAAGTAACGGCGGGAATGGGTCCGGATGACGACTTTCCGGATGTCGTCTTCGTTAGCGAGATTGCGCGAGGTAAGTTTCAATGTCTAAAACGCCGAAACCTTCCCCATTCCCGTTTCATTTGTAGGAATACTATGCGCAATTTCGGCCTTGATACGGTCACCCTTGAGCTTTTTAAAGGTTTAGGGATGGGGGAACTTTACGGTCAACATTTCCGTACTTACCCCCGTCTTACATGGGAGTTTTTAAGTTCCTTTAGTCATGAGAAAGATCGGAACACGGGCATGGTTAAGATAGTTTCTTTTCGCCTTCTCAATACTGCATTTAACCTTTCCCTGGAGAAATTTTGTAAGGTTTTGGGTGTTAAATTTCACAAGTCTTATAAAGTCCCCGAAACCTTTAGTTTGAATGATGTGTGGACTGCAATTTCGGGGATGGCGGTTGAGAAGGGGGCTAAGAAACCGGCAAATGCTTGTCACAATGCCCCTATTCGGATATGGCATCGCTTTATGGGTTGGACTTTGTTTGGGAGGGAGGAGTGTCACAACTTTCGGGCCGATGAGCTCTCTATTTTGGCGGCTTATTTGTTTCAAAAGCCGAGTAAATTTGGAGTCAACATTGGTCACCATGTTGCTCTACACTTCCAGAAATTGGCTAATGACCCTTTTAGCCCTACCGGTATCCATATTGGGGGAATTGTTACTAAGCTAGCCCATGCTCTTTGCAAAAATGCATTAGATGAGAGAAATTTGAGGTGTTTGGGGGGATGTTCTTTGTTGACGGATGATTATATTACATCGAAGCTTGAGTGGGTTGTGAAGCGAGTTGAGGACGGGAAAATGTATTGGAGGATCCGAGGGGTCAACTCTATTCCCCTCCCGAATAGTGCGGCAATGAAAGTTGTTCCCGATAGTGCGCACTATCTCCTCCCCCTAGAGGAAGAGAACCCTCCACCACCACTTCAAGATAACCCGGAAGATCAATTAGCTCAAATCACCGCTTTTAGGCGAGATCCCACTGCCCCCGTCACTACCTATAGGAGAGAGCAGCAAGGCCCCACTCCTACTACCTTGCCTTATGCGAACCCCTCTTTTCATCAACAACAATGGCGTCCTTGGCCTAATTCATCCCAACCCGAGGCATCCACTTCCACCACTCCTAGTTACCCACCTTTGGATCCTTCTTTGATTCAGTTCATGGCCGATATGACTTTGGCCTCCGAGGCGGCGTCGAAGGATAGAGAGACGGCAGCTAAGTGGAGAGAGGAGGAAGCTAGGGAGAGAGCTCTTTTATCACAGAGGATGGATAGGATGTATTATGACTTGGCTCTTGGCCAATACCCTTCTTACGATAATTGGTGTAGGGAGGGGTATAGGGAGCCAGTTGGCCCACATCCGTCCTATTTCATGTGGCCAGAGGGTGGGTATGACCAGGGTTCTAGGGTGTTCGGGGATTTCAGTGTTCAGCATGATTACTATTCTGCGCCGGTTTTTGCACAACCGGTAGTTGATGAGGAGGAGGTGGATCCCGAGACTGCGGCACATAATGCCAAGTGGTTTGATAGGATGGGTCCCCGGTTCGAGATTTTGGAGGGTGGCGGCTCTGGGTAGGGAGCCAGGGGTGTAGATGAGTCCTATACTGAGGCCGGTAGTGGCCATTTTGATACTACATCCACTGACTTTACTGGATACTCCTGAGGCGGTGCACCCATGAGTATGATCCCTTTTAATCCAAATTTTCATCATGTTTATATTTTTGTATGCATTTAGATACTTGTAATATATCCTAGTTTAGTTATCCATTTAGTTGCATTCATTTAGGCTTGCATTAGAATTTAATTTTGTAAAATATCGTCACATGTTAAGTCTTGCATCCATATAGCGTAGTTTGCATTGTATTTCTTTTGAGCATTTAGACTAGAATCATGCATTTGCATTTTATTCGAAAACCCAAAAAAATTGAAAACTTTCCAAAATACCAAAAACATGTTATTTGTTTTGAATTCACCCCTCACACCATGTAAATACCTAAGTGTGGGAAGGGAATTCCCAAAAAAAAAAAAAAAAAAAACCCCCAAAAACTTGTTTCTTTTTTCTTTTTTTTCCCTCTTTTCATATTTGAGTCACTTACTCGAGGACGAGTAAGACTTAAGCGTGGGGAGGATTTTATTTCTTTTGTATATATCGTTGATTTTTGAAAAAATTCGAAAAATGCCTAAAAATCGAAAAATTTGAAAATTTTCCAAAAAATATATGTTTAGATTAGTTTGTATATAGTTTATTTTGTATATATTGCCGTGTGTTTCTTTTTATCTCCATCCATAGGTGCGCCCCACATCATAAGAGGCACGAAAAAGGGAAAATGAAGACGCTTTGGTGAGATCTCTCCTATTTCTCTTCTCCCTTATCTCCTTTTCTTCTTACTTGAGGACGGGATGTGTTGATGACGATGTTGTGAATTTTGTTGATTGGCGTGTGTCCCACTTGTGTGCTGTTAGGAGATAACATTAGCTTGTGTGTCATATAGTCGGTTAGAGCATGTGCATTTAGGTTGTATATATGCTAGATTGCATCATGGCTTATAGTTGCATTTAGAAAAATGATTTAATAATTGTCTTTTTGGAAAACTTGTTGAATGTGCATAGTCCCTTTTTGCTACTTTTTTATTCATAAAGTGTTCATCTTAATCGTGGAATTTTAGACGCCCTGAGTTGTGCATTTCTAGTGAGTTTTGACCCGTCTACTAATGCTGAGTCACGAGTTTGCGCTTATTCCACCTCGACAACCTCAATTGATGTGAATATTCCGATGGTAGAAAGGATTCTTAGGTGACCGTTCTCGCTATGCAACAAATCTTGATTCATTGTTCTTCCACTTTTGCTCAACAAAGGAAACAAATCAAACAAGCTAAAAATATTGAGTCAATTATCATCTTTTCTTGTTTTCGTCGAGGAAATGCAAAACGGAACTTCTAGGGATTCTAGTAAGCCCATATCCAGGGTCCCTTTCGATGCCACTACGGTGGGGATACCCCTATTGTTGGTTCCGACCGAGTGTCCTTGACGGAAACCGTGTGCTTTCATGCCAAAAATTGCAAATCAAAAATTGCAACTCAAAAAAAAAAGAAAATAAAAAGGAGAGAAAAAGAAAGAAAAGTGTTGAAATGAAGGTTTTGCAAGCAATTAGACTCAAATACCATTTTTCTTTTATCCTTCTTGAATCATTTGCCCTTGAGTTGCATAGTGAGACGGGACGATCCTTGTATCTCATTTATTTGAGAAACGTGAATTCCATATGCTATTGTGCTTAATAACGTCACGAGGATTTCATTTCCATCTTCCATTTTATCGCTTTTGGCCAAGCAAATAGTAGACGGGGTTCAAAATTATCATTAGACTTGCACCGCTAGGAGGCGAATATTTTTCCATGCTTTATGATACTAGTGGCTTATAAGGATTATGCATTATTTAGACGGTTTTCCTCTTAGATATTTCCGTCACATGGATGAGGCATGTGATTTTTCTTTTGTTAGATGCATCTTTGTCGTGTTCCTACGTGCTTATCATTTGGATGCGTCGCGATTTTGAGCAAGCTCCTACTTGCCTTGCAAGGAGGTACTCTACCTCATGAGTATCTCGTTGTGAGTTGAAGGGACGGAGGAGGCATGTTAATTGCCTATCGTCGGATATTATTAGTAGTTTAGATAGTAGCATTAGTATTAGTGTTGTGATTGAATAAGGGTACTTATGGGCCTCGAATCTTGTTTACTTCCTCGAGGACGAGTAAGTCTTAAGTGTGGTGAATTTTGATATGCATTTAATTAGTCACATTTTTCCTCTCATTTTCGTCCCAATTTTGGTCCGTTTACACGGATTTGCGTGCCCTTGATTGCATTTTGCTTCCCGATTTCCCGTGCTATGAATGTCGATCTTAATTTGTAGGAATTAAGGCGGAAATGAAGAAAGCGGAGCATAAAGGTCTTGCATGAGTCGGGATTCGGAGATGAGATGAAGAAATGAGGAAAGCAAGCCTCAGGTGGCGCAGGCCGGTCAACCGACCGGCGGCCGGCCACCCGGCACAGGCTACACACCCACAAAGGAAAGAAGAAGAGAAAGAGAAGAAATGGCCCAGGTAGCGCCAGCCGGTCACCCGGCGGCCGGTCGTCTACCCGGCCTGCACTACATCAGTAAGAGCATGAGAATGTCATGGTGTTCCAGGCCGGTGGGAGGCCGGCGGCCGGTCACCCGGCTGGGAACCCATTTTCATACTTAGAAGATTTTTTGAAGACGAGGAAATTTAAGCTACTGATGTGCTCCAAGCCGGTCAGAGGGCCGGCGGCCGGTGGACCGGCTAGGAACACAACTCCGCATTTTCGCTATCTCTTCTATTTTCTTTCCTAATTTCGAGATACCTATATATACCCTTCCCCTAATATTTTGTAAGCAGCTTTTTCATTATCTCTTAGCACAAAACCCTAGATAATTTGTAACCTCTATTACTCATTAATTACTCTCCTAATCGTTCCCTAATTAAGTTTAATTTCTCAATTTCAAGTTAGTAGATCTAGTCTTTCTTAGGAGAACTATCATAGTTTTGGGTTTGTATTGAAGATTTTGGGTGAAGACATTCTCCCTATTCATTAATACAAGTTTTGTTGGTATAAATTTCCCATCTTTTTGTTATTTATGCAATTTATCTTCATTTCTAGTCTATTGTTTATCATGTGATTGTTATAATTATTCATTTCCTTAGCATGATGTTCATTTCATTATTCCTTGCCTTTAGTTGTTTGATTTTCCTTAGCATGAGTGAGTAGTTTCTCTATAGGGTTTAGGGGGAGCCTAAGAGTAGTTTCCCTTATCATTTGAAATGTGTAAACGAAAGTTGCCCACTTTATCAAGTATCGTTTGATTATCTCTTAAGCGACGGTGGTAGAGATGATTAGACTAGTGTTTATATGAGTGATTTGAGACAAATGCGATGACTTTGTTGATGATTATTAATTGTTGAGACATTAGCAATTAATTCTACTCGAATTTATTACCCATTTGCTAATTACTAGACTAACCCATCACTACTACAAAAACAGTCTATGACAACGGTTAAAAACCGTTGTAATATTAAAAAGCGGACGTTGTTAAAGCCTCCGTTGTTAAAGGTTTTAACAACGGTTCAGATTTAATGAAAATACCGTTGTGAATAGTTTTAACAACGGTACAAAGTCGTTGTTATTACTAGATAACTGTTGTTAAAATGTGTGAATAATTATGGTGGGAAGGTTACGAGAACGGTTCTATTAAATGAAACCGTTGTTAAAGGTATGATTAGTTTTGGTGGGAAATATTATAACAACGCTAATGTTTTTAAACCCGTTGTGAATATAGTTAATTACAACGCAGTATAATAAAGAAGCCGCTGTGGAAAGTTTTAATAACAACAGGTATTCTAGAATACACCGTTGTTAAAGGTATGATAAGTTTTGGTGGGAAATATGTTACAACGCTTTTAATGAATTTTGAAAAACCGTTGTTATTATTTTTATTATTGTTTTTGAAAAAATTGTAATTTGTTCCCCTGCCACCAGTGAAAATCCTGCATAAATCAGCAGCAGTAGCAGCAGCACGCATCATAAACCAATTTCAGAAGCAGCAAAATGATATATCTATATATAAATAAGAGCAATTCATGTACATGGCAATTAATTCATGTACAGCAGCAGCAAAATGATATATACAACCAAAATGATCTCTTTCAGAGCAATTCATACTTACAACTTGCTCTAATTAATGACTTCTACAAATTAAAGTTCCCTATCTGCTTCCAAAATAATCTAAGTTTCATTTATTCTTTGTTTGTTCAAGGACGTATTTACCCAACAAGTCCCTTACCTCGTCTATATTGTGCTTAGTGTACTCAGGGACATGTGGCGTGTTGATTAAATACTGCGGATAAAACAAATAAAAGACATCGATCAGTAGGGTAACAACAGTATAGGCATATCATACATAATTAGCAACATCGATCATATATATATAGCAGAAAAGATATCAGCTCTAATGAAAAAAAGTAAATAATAGCTACATTAAACTACTAACTCTTTCTGGAATGCTGACATATCTTCGCCTAATAATCTCCAACATGAAACGACAAACGTAGTATCCATATTGGATGCTATCCGGCTGTTTGGGGACTTATTATTACATAATAAACGAAGAGACGAGAAGGCAATTACCAATTAGTTTAATGCGTAATTAAAAAAGACAGATGTATATGCGTAATTAGTTTAATGCACTTAATTATTAAGGTATTGTATTTGCGCGTACGTACCCCTGTTATCGTAATAAAAGTAGGGCCATCATCAGAATATTCTGTCGGTTGATTGCCGGTTGCTCTTTTCTTCTCAAAGGCCCTTTAAAAAAGGAAAGAGGCCGAAAGTCACATAAACTTACTTAATAATAATAAATGAAACTTAATATTATATGTGGCAAATCATCATCAGTATTATAAACTTACTTAATAATCAACATCTTAAAGGTCTCGGATGGTTGTCTATGCAAAGAGTCCAACCAAAATACTTTCTTCGTGGTCGGATTGATCGCTGATAGCACCCAATGTCTCCTAGAGATCGAGAGACACATCATTATTAACATGCACAACATGCATTATCATAACCAAACATATAAAAATGCAATTGTATTTGGAATCGTAATATTAATTATATATTACCCGGCTTCATTATAAGGGGCAAAAATGAGCTTATTGTTTTTCGCCAATTCCCAAGCAATATAATTTACACGTTCTTCATACGAAAACATCTCGATATGCATAGATAAAACATTTGGGCACATGAATCCGTATTGAGGAAGTGGATTATTGGTCTCGGCGGGGATCACAACCGAGTTCAAGTACCTACATGACGGTTTTAATTCCGATATTAAAAACACTATATCTTAGTCAGAATATTAGAATACTGCATGATTTAATTTATTAAGAAACTTACTTCATCCAAACATATAGGTGTTGGACATCAATCTCGTCAATTCAAGGCCAGCCCAAACGGCTAGCATTTCCCAATCCAGCATTGCTTGGCGTTCTACCCCTACAATATCATTCTCGAGCGGAATAATTATTAATTGCTCGCTTGCTATGCGTCTCTCAGCCTCCTTATAAAGCTCCAGCATCGCCACCGTTCGTACTTTTTCCATTTAAACGTTCCCATGAAATTTAGTACTGGATAGACTCCTGACCTCTTTCAGCTTGGGGAAATGATGCGGTGTGCTACCTTTCACAACCTACATGTGGCTAACTAAATTAAGTTGCTCTTTCAATGATGAGGCGATAGTAGAACTTAAAATATAA
Source organism: Heliosperma pusillum (assembly GCA_022085475.1). NCBI lineage: Eukaryota > Viridiplantae > Streptophyta > Magnoliopsida > Caryophyllales > Caryophyllaceae > Heliosperma > Heliosperma pusillum. Next base: position 22,747 of record JAIUZE010003787.1, read on the forward strand.
AGAGAGTTGATTAAATACCTCATCAAGTTGTTGTATTGACGATGTAGTAGAAAGATTATTGTCTATCGAGTTAGACTTATCCATGTTTTTTGTTACCTACAAAACAAAAATATAACATATAAATTTCACTATTTATGAAGGTGATGAACAAAGACAAAAGTCGGGTTAAATTAGATGTATTTTTCTAACCCCGGCTACATTCTGTTGAATTTTACGATCACGAGCCAGGAAAATGTGGCTTTGAGGCCATTGGACAAAACCGTTAACCGCATTTGCCAGTATTATTAGGTCGTCGCGGACTGGGACGGGCAGTTTACGGGTTCCATAACCCTTCGCGACTCCCTCTATCCCCACTTTTGAATGCTTCGTCAAGAGTGGTACGCCATGAACCAAGATGGTTTCCGCTGAGTCCTTGGGCGTTGGGTATATGAAACCCCGGGCAACAATCACATCCTCTTTGAATGAAGGGTCGGCGAGACGAACAACTACCCGCTGTTTTGTGGCCTAAAGAATACACATTATTTACTAAATACCAAAATATAATAGATATCATAAATGATCTATATTGAGTATATAATGTAAAGTTAGTTACAAGTATTTATTGTTGGTGGGTAGGCTATTAGACTTGAACATGTCCAGACCAGATTTAGCACTGACAGCATATACTAACTTCTTATATTCTACATACCTCCTTATTGTCACCCGTCTTCTCAGCCGGCTCCTCAAGTTGCGTCCCCCTTTCAGAGTTATTTACCTTATAAAATTAATTAACCAATCAAAGGCATGGCTGCTGGAAAGAACAAATGCAGAGGTTCAAAATGGTTAAGTCGTATTTACCTTATCGGCTTGAGGTATCAAAACCTCAACAGCATTAGGTACCTCACCCGTCTCCTCAAGTTGCGTCCCCTTTTCCGACTCATTTACCTAATAAAATAAACCAATCAAAGGCATGGCTGCTCGAAAGAACAAATGCAGAAAAAAAAAATCATATTTACCTTATCGGCTTGAGGTATTAAAACCTCGACAGCAGTAGGTACCTCACCCATCTTCTCAGCCGTCTCCTCATGTATTGGCAAGGTAGTAGTGTCTGCCTCTTGACAAATCTGTTGCACTACCTCGCCCTTTTTAATGACATCCTCCATCATCTTCAATTCTTCTTCGGAAGGCTTGCCTCCAGAATTCATCTTCAGTATCACGGAGGCCAATAACTGAACCTGCACGCCCAAAATGTAGAATCAGCAATTTGTTAACACAATAACATGTGAATTTTAAATGACAATAACAAATGGTATACGTACCATGTCAGCCTTCCCCTTATTTTTCTTCTTCTTGTTCGAGCTAGTTGTCCCATAATATTTCGTGACTCCGACATGTAATGGGACGCCCCTCAATCGACCTGGATGCTCGGGACGGCCGATCGCTCTAGCAAGAACGTCGTCACGACCACTCGGAGTGAATTTCCCTTCCGCAACCTCCTTCAGAACATTCTCCTATAATATATTAAATAAACTTAATTTTATTTTTGTTACTAAAATAAATAGATAGTTTGACATACAAGAATTGAACAATAAAGTTATTAAAAACCCGTCTTAATAAAAATAATACTAAATATGTTGGCCAAGACTTCCTGATCATATTCGTTACATGTTCGGGATCCTTTAGGCGTGTGCCCTTCTTTATAAGTTACGTGCCGATTCAAGTCGGTCACACCTTTTGACACCTACACGTTAACTCAAAAATAATATATGTATACATGTATATCAAGTCCAAGTATGATTAAAAAAATCTAATATATAGGTGCTACTTACGAGATTTTCTTCTATCAATCTGTAACCGCCTCGAGAACCATAATATACCCCCCGCTTCTGTGAGATGTTAGCACGATTTCTGGCGCTAACGCTCTTCAAATCATATAAAATCGCAAGTAGATGAGACAATTAGAAAATTATAGATACAAGTAGAGTTTTAGAAAACTGTAACCTGAAACTTTTAGAAAAATGTAACCTTAAGTAGAGTTTTACAAAAATGTAAACATATGACATGGATACTTAACCTGAAACTTTTCAGTAGCTCGTTTCGCCTTATAATTATCCCATTGTTGCTGAGTGATGTTGGGGTACTTTGTCGGTGGGCTCTTATGCATCTGCACCGTCTCCTTGTCCACATACAAGTGTAATTTGGCAAGGTCACACCTCCACTGCCTTAAGACTGCCGCTGCCTTACGTAATAGATACTTATCATGGCAGTCTGGAATATCGAAAGCTTCCTGCATCATCATCATATATACTAATAAGCGGCTGTCTAATATCATACCTTTATACGACCCTTTATACGGCTTCCTGCCTTATGTAATAGTAACTTATGCAAAATAAAATGGTGTTTAGCTAAAGATATTATCATACCTTTATACGTTTCAAGAGTAAGGTCTGCAATGAAGGATTTATATTCCTGAAATCATCTAAATCTATAGGCACAAACTGTTTGGTTGTAACTCCAATCCAAGTGGCTAAATGGCTAGCATTTGGACCAGTAGGAACACCTTTCACACTACATTTTATTTCCATCGGCGTTTTTGCCGCTATAGCTGCAAGGGCTGCAGAGCACTTCGAAGCACCCCTCTCACCAGGCTTATCCCCCTTATCATTGTTTTCTACTCTTTTCCGTTTTTCACCCATGATAATCCTAAGACACTAAGACCTTCACAAGAAATGAAATAGTAACGGAACAGAGTCATGCATACAGCGATTCTAAAACCCTAAGACCTTGAAATGAATGAAATAGTAACTGAACAAATAAAGAGTCATGCAGAGATTCTAAAACTCTAAAAACTTAGAAAGGAATGAAACTAGATGATAAAGAGAACGATAAATAGAAAATGAAAACAAAAGGATGAACTTCAATCTTAAAACCCTAAAGACGAAACACAAAAATTACCTGATAAAGAAAATGAGAACAGGCTGATGATAAAGAGAACAGGATGATGATCACGAGTACGAGGAGGAGGATGATGATAATAAACAAAAAGATTTGTGTTGTAAACGAGGATGATTGTAAACGAGGAGGATGATGATGATAATGTACGTGTGTAAAATTTACTCTATAGGATTGTAAATTATTTTTTATTAAGAGAAACTAAAGGGTTTATTAAGAGAAACTATTGCCAACGGTTATCCTACAAACCACCGTTGTTATAGAGTAATAACAACGGTTAAATAACACCCGTTGTAGAAAGTAATAACACTAAGACAACGGTTTATTTATTATAACCCGTTGTTGAAAGTAATAACAACGGTGAAATTCTAAAACACCGTTTTTATAGATTATGTATATTTTTTTTTAATTTTTCAGATACGCGCGCGCGGTATTAAAATTTGAGGCACGAAATAAACTCATTAACTTTGCTCTAAATTAATTTATTTAACTTTGCTCTAAATTTAATTTAATTTATTTTACTTTGCTCTAAATTTTATATTATAGGCGTAAATTACGTTTAATTATTAGCTCGGATCGGGTTTGGCCTGGGAATCAATTCCAATCGGGTTAGATTCGGCGGGTTTGTAATTAATAACTTTATCGATCGGGTTAGTTATTATTATTAGTTTGGTTCGGGTCGAAGCGAGGGAATGATTATAATTGGGCGGGTCGTCGATAATTTCCGGGTCAAGCGGATGTGGTATATATATATCGAGTCTAGATAGGGATCCTCGAATCAGGTCATTTTCTTTTTAATTAAGGACCTGGTTATTATAATTATCATGCATCACTAGTTAACCTGAAACTAATCGATCGGGTGGCCAGGCCAGCAGTTACGGATCGGGCAATCCACTTTCTAGATCAGAGCAAGCGTACGTAATAGCTACGCACTTCAATTCGGGTCGATCGCTTTTGGGCAGGGTCGGGGGCACGTGTCATTATTAATTACCTCGTATATATATATGTACTACTTATTGCAATAATATTGATGATAATTAATATAATATTGATGATGATATATATATATATATAATAATTAAATGATGATGACTTCCGGATCTCTAATTAACGACGCTCGTACTACAATTTGCAATAATAACAGATTCATCAATGCACATACATGCAATTCAAGTAAGTATTATATATACACGTACGTCAATGCAATGTTTCCCAAATTAAATAATAATGATATATATATATATATATGGCCTGGGGTCGATCGACTTCGTTCATCCAATTCAAGTACGCTAATGAACGGGCCGTTTTTGCATCACAAACCTGAAACTGTCCGACCCAAAATTAATTAGCTCGCTAGTATCGGGTTATTTTATTTAATTCGATAGAAATCATTATTTATTATCCGCGTGATGATTATTATTAAGTATCATTTTCGGGTCGGATCACTTTTAATTATTAAGTATCATTATTAGTATACGTGTGTTACTTCAAAATAACCCTAAACCCTAAACCCTAAACCCTAAACCCTAAACCCTAAACCTAAACCCTAAACCCTAAACCCTAAACCCTAAACCCTTTTTTATATACTTCTAATTAATAATACATCAAAATATTGAACATCAATTCAAACACTTTAAACAACATTCTTTCTCATTGATTTCATTAGGAATAACCTAGATTTTATAATAAAGTACATTACATTCATCCGACATCAAATAAATAAAGATGTTAAATAATCCGGAACAATTCCGGTTAAGTGTAAAAAGCTTTTCGCACACTGCCACCAACAATCCGGAACAATATTGATGATACTGATGACTTCCGGATCATTAACCTCGTATTTTGCAATAACAGATTCAATGCCTGCAAGTACACGTCTTGCATGTGGAGATAAGGTAGGACGGGTACAGCTCAACATATCTCTTGCGGCAGCCAACCTCCGAGTATAAGGCCGACGTGGGTAGACAGAGGACGATGATGATGACGACGCTTGGTTGACAAGTCGGACTGCTTCACGCCTCTTAATACAATAATCCCTTCGATGTTCAATGGATCCTTTAATCAATGGGTGATGATCAGCGGGAACTACGGCAAGAGCCTCCTCCTCATCTGCAATCAATTTTGTAAGGGTCGTGTCATCGTTGGGAAGGTTAACTGCTGCCATTGATGATATTAATTTTAGGGTAGTTATGTAATATTTAAAGGAGGGGTTTTGAGGCTATATTTATAGAGGGGTTATGCTGCCATTGATGATGCTTTAATCAATGCTGGTTCTGCGCCTGTTGTTTATTCACGGGGTTGGACTGCATTATCTTTTAATTAAAAATAATAATATTAAGCAATAACAACGGGTATTGGTTATAAACCCGTTGTTATTACTAACCACAACGGTTTTCTTGGCCATAACCGTTGTGATAGGGTTACTGCACATTGCAGTTAATGCATTGACTACATAGGAAATGTAACGTACTGCATATTCACACATTTACTCGATCAATAACGTAATGCATGCATGTGAATGTATAGTCGTTTTGGGAACCAATGCATGCATGTGAATCAATGCCTTCATGTGAACCAATGCATGCATGTGAATAAATAACTCCAATAAATAACTCTCTATAAATACAGCCTCAATACCAGCAGGTTATCAACCACATACAAAATTCCCAACTCTAATCAATAACATATTTGCTAAACCATACAAAATTTCCCAGCCTCAATACTAACATCAACCATACAAAATGTCTGGAACTTTTACTAAACCATATGCTTGCATCATGAAAGAAATGACTTGTCATATTGAGGGTGGCTACGTTGTGTGTAAAAGTTACAAAAAACTCCGTGATACGCTTATTCGAAATGGATACTTAATAAGGAAGATGTGGCCAAATTATAATCGCGGGCACTTTACAGGGCATCTCGTTTTCGAGTTTGGGATGTCGGATGCTCATCGTGCGTCCGCATTCAAACTGGCAAGAATGTTTGACAAGGCCGGGCATGGGAGACAAGATTTTATTGAGAGCACGGACCACAAGCCTGGGCCATATCTATGGGTGGCTTCCGAACATGAGCGTTACTGTTTCCCAAATGGGGTCGACCTCGTTGAAGTGACCCAGGTAGAGCAGTGGGAAGGGTTGGCTCTGGCCGAGGCTGACCCGATTGATGCATATGCTCTAGCGGTGGCAGCTATCCGGGAGATTTACCCGGACTCAATTTAATTTGTTGTTGTTGTTTGGTTGTAGTTGTTTGGTTGTTTGGTTGTTGTTGTTTTGGCGCCATTTGTGTGTGGCGCCGTTTGAACTTATAATTTAATAATATTAATGTTGATACGTTCATTTGTTTTTTGACTTAAGTTTAGAAGTAATTAAACTTATTCAATATAAAGCTATTCAATCGATAAAGCAAAATTAGAATTGAACGACATTCAGGAAATGACATTCACAAATTTGCTAATAATTGACGTTCAGGAAATAAACGACATTCAGGAAATGACATTCACAAATTCACAAATTCAAGAAATAGTTGATAAAAATAATAGCTGAGTAATAAGGGAGATGATGACAGAAAAATGATCGCTTTGTGATAGAGTTTTTGTGTTGCAGTACTACAGTCGTATTACTAATGTTGTGTGTTTTCTATCTACAAATATTGACAACGGTTATTATAAACAAACCGTTGTGATAGAGCAATGACTACGGTTATAGTAGTCTACCCGTTGTAATTAGTACAAACTATGACAACGGTTTATGGTTATTAACCGTTGTTATAATCAATAACAACGGGTAGATTTACAACAACCGTTGTTGTTGCTTACCTTTATTTTTTTTTAATTATAATTATAAGAGACAGCAATATCATAAGTACTATACACTGCAATAATAATCAGCAGAAACCAACAAAGACAGCAATATCATAAGCACTATACACTGCAATATCAGCAGAAACCAAAACATGGAGACTGTATAATGAATGACCAAAAGCTAAATAATTTGGGATTCTTCAACAATGACCAAAGCTAACAAAAACTAAAGACAATACCACCTCAGGATCGGGGACGTTTCTTGCCCGACATAGTTTCTTCGTTAACCCAAATACCTTCACCATGATCATCACGCATATAGATGCTTTCAATGTTATCATGATCAGTGTCAACATTGTCGAAATAAGATACAGTGGAAGAGTGATCCATTCCCTCAAACACGACATCCTGATCATTATCCCCATCATTATCGGGTGCACCCCGTCTACTCCTTATAGATAGTACAACAGACCATTTCTTATCCATAGGATCGGTGACATAGAACACTTGTTTAGCTTGGGATGCCATTATGAAAGGATCATCCTTATTATTGCCAACCTTATCCAAATTGACCAACGTAAATCCCATTTTATCCTTTCGAACACAATTGTTGTTGTTATCAACCCAGTTACATCGAAACAGAGGTATTGTGAAATCAATGTAATCTAATACCAATATTTCTTGAATAACACCATAATAAAGGCATTTTCCCCAAATAGGGTTTTTATCTTTTGAAGTAGCAAAGTGCATTGCCTCAAATTCAGAACTCACACCACTATTTTGCATTGTGCTCAACTCATCTTGCCCGCGGGTGTAAAAAGTATAACCATTAATAGCAAAACCGCTGAAAAAAGTGGCCCTGGCATTTGGACCTAACCCAAGACGTAGTAACCTAGGAGAGATGTCATCACCATACAAATTCTTATACTCCAAGACAACATTCCTAAACCACTCTCCAAATGTCTTCTTATGCTCGTTTGCAATCCACATCTCGCTCTTGTTTGGGTGATCGTATTTGAGCTCATCTTTGTGTTGTTCAATATAAGGTTGCACCTCATCTTCGTTGTTTAGCACATACGTATGTGCTAAATGTAACATGTCACGTGACACAATTTTTTCAACCCGGCCCCTAATACCTTTTCCGGTCATCCAGTCACTATGACGATTCTTTGGAACGCCAATTAACTCCTCAGGAGAGAGATGAGCGTAACAATATGCAAGAGCTTCGTCTAATATAGCACGTTCAGCATACAACCTTCTGGACGATACCGATTAGATGTATAGTCCTTGTAGACTTTCATCAATCTTTCGAAAGGATACTGGTATCTCAAGTACACGGGCCCAAGGTACAAAATCTCCCTAACCAAGTGAGTGGTCAGGTGAATCATGATAGTGAAGAAAGAGGGTGGAAAATACATTTCAAAATGACAAAGAGAGGTGACAACGAGGTCCTGCAATGAATCCGCAGCATCGGGATCGATGACTTTATCGCATATGGACTGGAAGAAGAGACAGAATCTGGTAATAGCATATCGTACCTTTTCAGGTAAAATGGAGCGAATAGCCACGGATAGTAATTGTTGCATCAAAGTGTGGCAATCATGTGACTTTAACCCGGTGAGTTTTAGATCTTGCATCGACACAAGGCTTTTGATGTTGGACGAATAACCATGTGGCACTTTAATTCCATTCAAGCATGCACAAAACTCTTTTTTCTCATTCCGTGAAAGGGTATAAGCTGCTGGCGGTAAAAATGTACCATTACCTCTCTTCTGTGGTGCCAACTCTAGCCTAATACCCATCATTTGCATATCTTCCCTAGCTGCGGCGTTATCCTTTGTTTTACCGGGAACATTCAGGAGGGTATTGATAATATTATCACAGACATTTTCTCAATGTGCATGAAATCGAGGCAATGCCTGACCTCCAGGTCAGGCCAATATGGAAGTTTATCAAAAAATATGGATCTTTTCTTATACCCACGAGTAGACAATTTAGAGCCGTTCTTCTTCCCATATTTTATCTCTATATGCTTTACTTTCTGATAAACTTCATGCCCACTCAAAATTCTAGGAGGTTGACGATGTTCTTGACGTCCATTAAATGCTTTCTGCTGCTTGCGATAACAATGGTCAGGATCCAAGCCCCTCCTATTTCCCAAATACACATACTTATGAGAACACTTCAAGTATTCAGACTCGATATCCTCCCCACACAATGGACATGCCTCTTTCCCATGCACCGTATGCCCAGAAAGGTCGCCATAAGCCGGATAGTCGGTTATTGTACACAATAACATCGCTCTCAAATTGAAAGTTTCATTCCTATATGCATCAAATACTTCTATCCCACTATCCCACAAAATTCGCAAATCATCTAAAAGAGGTTCCAAATAGACATCTATATTATTTCCAGGTTGTTTAGGGCCGGAAATTAACAACGACAACATCAAGTACTTTCTTTTCATGCACACATATGGAGGTAAGTTGTATATTGCCAACACTACTGGCCAAGTACTATGTTGGGTACTCATGTTTCCATGTGGGTTCATTCCATCAGTGGACAGCGCTAGACGTAAGTTTCTAGGTTCAATGCCGAAATCGGGATACTTAGCGTCGAACGATTTCCATTGCATACCATCTGCCGGGTGTCTTAGCTTCCCATCATTTATTCTTCCAGTTTCATGCCAAGTTAACATTTTTGAATCATTGCTATTCGCAAACATCCTTATGAATCTTGGTATCACTGGAAAATACCATAACACCTTAGCCGGGATCCCTTCCTTATCCTTATAACGCCACTCAAAACAAACCGGACAATTGGTTAAGTTTTGATATAATTTTCGATACAATACGCAATCATTTGGACATGCATGTATTTTCTCATATTTCATACCCACCCCTCTAATTAGTTTTTTAGCCTCATATGTCTTAACGGGAAGAACATTACCATCTGGAAGCATGTCGTTTATCAAGGCTAATAAACTAGTGAAACATGTGTCACTAACCCCATTTGCCCCCTTGATATTATACAACTTCACCACAGCCGACATCTTTGTGTACTTACAACCAGGGTATAGAGGCGCTTCAGACTCACACAACTTCTTATACATGTTGTCAAGGTCATCCAAATTAATGTTTTCATCTTCAAAAGCATTTGATTCATCATCCTTTTCTTCATTATCTGTAGACCCAACATTCAACTCGTCTGCTTCAAACTCAACATACTCGGCAAACTCGGGATCATCAGTTATCCTTTCGTATACCTCAAGATCATCTTCTTCAAAATTATTATCTTCCTCTAATGATTCCCCATGAAAAATCCAACGGGTATAGGATCGACTAAAACTATACTTTTCTAGGTGAATTTTAACGTCCGGAATAGCCATATACCTAATATTACCACATCTTTCACAAGGGCATGGAATACTAGAAGAACCATTCAAATTGTTCGCAACGACTTCATAAAATTCAGCTAAACCATCCTTATAGTTTGGGTCACTCATATTCGCAGCATTCATCCAAGTTCGAGTCATTTATCTACATTCGTAGTATATATAGTAAGCCAAGTAATTCAGAAAATCCAACTAATTAAAACTAATTCAATAATAAGCCAACTAATTCAGAAAATGCAATGTATAAGGCAACTAATTCACAAATAAACGAAATTCAGGAAATCAATAAAGAAAAATTATTAGAATACCTGATTAATAAGAAATAGCAGACGGAGATGATGACAAAGAGACGATCAGGAAATCAATAAATTATATTTAGTGTTTGTGTTTTTGTGTTGCAGTACAGTATTATTAGTGTTCTGTGTTTTTTTTCATCTTTATTAAACGTATTGACAACGGTTATTATTCATATTCACCGTTGTTATTAGGTTACCTATTTACAACGGTTAACAAAGTTAAATCCGTTGTTACAACTAACAACAACGTACAACAAAATCATCTCCGTTGTTATTAATTTAAGCCAAATAATGCGCCAAATTAATAACACATTATAACAACGGGTTTTTCATACCCGTTGTTATTAATTTTTATTATTTCGCGCTAAATTAATAACAACGGACATATAATAAACTGTTGTTATTAGTAAATTTATTTACAACAGTTATTTTAGTTCACGCCGTTGTTAAAACTAATAACAACGTTTGAAAAACTAACACCGTTGTTATTAGGTTTAATAAAATTCCGCGGAAAAATATTTATCCATTCCACAACGGTTTTTCTTTATTTTCGTGAGTATGCGTTGTTGATGGGGCGTTGTTATTGCCTGTATTTGTAGTAGTGGTTGGTGTCCCCGGTCGAGAACGTGACTCTTAAGCATCTGTCGCTCATTCCTTCACCCATTCGCTTCTAATTGCAACCCCATTGGTCCGGGACGGACATTCAACCCCGATAGGAGACGTGACTAACAACTTTTGAGCATTATTAACTCCTTATAATTATCTCTAATTATGTCCCCAAGGAATAAGGGTTGGCGATAGGGTTGGATACGGTTATTGATAAAGCCCACGAACATATCGCTACTTGTTAATTCTTGCTCGGAATGACTTAAAACTTGTTCCTTTGACCCTGGACTTGTAAATCTTCATAATATGTCATATTTAGCTCATGTACTCGTCATTATTAGCATCACCTTGATCGATAATCATCTAAATGTAAGGATTTGACGTAGAAACGACCTAAAACCGCTTCAAATCCTACAAATGACATTAAAACACGAGAATACTTCCAAAGAAGCAATTAGCTCATAAAACCACTATAAATAGTGAATAACATGTACAACTGAGCTAATAAGGGAAGGAAAAGTATATAGAAAATGAATGGATCAATTGGTAGGAAGACTTGGTGTAAGCAAGAGCTAACTTATGTTGATCTATGATAGTCTAAAGCCGAGAGGTAGTGACTCGATATCCAAATAGGACCCCAATTGTGACAACCAAACTCATACAACCCCTAGTTTTCACATATGAAGTCGGTCACCCCTAGTTTCTCCAAATTTTATTGTTATTTACTTGCTTAACTTTATCCCTCATTTAATTCATCGTTTTAATTTTATTAGCGTAGTTTAGTTGTTAAGCCAAACCTTAATTGTGATACTTTGCTTCTAGACTTGGACAATATTTTAGGACATACAAAAAGTTCACACAACCGTCCTTGGATCAACCCCAACTACCCTTGCTACCTAGCTGAGTCTATAATTACTGTTTTGCATGAAGTGTGAGGAGTTAAGCCTGATCGATACAGCCATGAGTATGTACCACCCACGGTGTGGTTGACATCAAGCGCTATCTATTTCTTGGATACAAATAATAGTCTGTATCATTGAAATGGTACGATTGGTTTAATTGGGTAAGGTAATAGCCTATTCTTAAAAACACCCATGAAGCAGAAGCTCGTGTATTTTGAGGAAACTGGACATCACAACAAACCGGTGGCCTAGCAAACGGTTTAGTCTGCTATATAAAAAAACACTCTCACTCTCTCATTTTCTCTGTTTTGGGGGTCAAACCGCCCCCCCGCCCAGCGGCTTCTCTTCTTATTCATTTTGTCAAGTTTCCTCACAATACAGGAGCTTCTGCTTCATGGGAATTTTTAAGAATTGTTTAACTGCTGGCAAGGCCAGCGGATTTATTAAAAAAATTCAAAAAAAAAATATATGTGATGACGTGGACCCATTTGGAACAAATAGTTTCAAATGAGTCCTAAAGCGTGAAATAGTTATTTGGTGAACGCTAGTTTGATAAAAAAAAATCTATTTTCAAGCTGAGATGCTGCCGAATTAAGATTAGATAAATCCTAAATTTCGACTTATCTCTTTTGAAAAAAGATCCATTTTCAAGCTGAAATGCTGCCGTATTAGGATTAGAAAAATCCTGAATTTCGAATTACCCTTTTTGAAAAAAAAAGTCTCATTTTCAAGCTGAAATGCTGCCAATTTAGGATTAGAAAAATCCCAAATTTTGAATTACCTCTTGTGAAAAATATCCATTTTCAAGCTGAAATGCTGTCAGATTAGGATTAGAATAATCCTGAGTTTGATTTACCTCTTTTGAAAAGAGACTCGTTTTAAGCTGAAATGCTGTAGAATTAGGATTAGAATAATCCCAAGTTTGCTTTTGAAATATGCCTGTTTTGAATAAAGAACCCCGTCTAAGTTGAAATGCTGTCGAATTGGGATTATAATTTTTGACCCAAAACCAAGCCATTTATGCCGGCATGCTGCCCATTTTAACACACGTTCTAGTTCTTTTAATTCGATCCTCTTCTATTTCAAATGTCAAATGAACCGTATCCCAATTCTAACCCAAACCTACAACCGAGTTTGAGTTAGTTGGGTTGAGTTAATCTAGTTAGGCGTGTTAATCCAACCTTAGGCTCAAGTGAGCCCTTGTTCGGTTAGAACACATGTCAAGTCAGTCATCCAAATAGATACTTAGGCCTGAGTCATGAATGTCGACCAGTTAGTTCGTCTCGGTCCACAAAACGTTCTAATAAGATCACCTAGGACGTTTGTCACGAGTCCAAGGGCCATATTTAGTCCGAGCACGGGTTGTCACACCAAATCTATGTCCATGTTGAATTTAAGGCACAAGTCACGATGTTATGTCTAGAACCCGTCACTAACGAGCCAATTAGTTTGTTCTTAGGATCCGTGTCGAGTTTTAACCTTGTTTGGGTTTGAAGAACCGTCCATAGCCGCGTCTGACCCAAAATGAGTGGGCCGAATTGCTCACTCTCCGGGTCAAGGTCCAATGTTGAGTCGTCCATCATGTTTTTTGTGAGTCGAGTCCTATTTGTGCATGGGATTTTGATTCGGTAACTGATACTCGCTTAGGGTTTCTTGAGGAAAGGCCGGTCGAACACAATGTTGATGTATCCCATCTTATTCGGCTAGTATGCCACCTAAATGGGACCATTGTGGGACAAATGCGCGTTGATCGCTATAAGTTCTAGCCTAGTTCGAAGAATGACGCCCGAGACCATCTTTGATGATTACGAGTCGGTGTCTGTTTTCCAGTTTTAGTCTAAGTCGAGTCTAGGACTTTCATTTCTTTAAATTGAGTCGTAGTTCCCCGATCTAGGGTGTGTTCTAGGGATCGCTCTTTCCTCGAGTATGTCAAATGTTATCATTTTAAATAAAAGTAATACATGTTCATTTCCATATTTATTCCAATTTTGCTCATCAATCTTAAATGCATGACGCACTCAAAGGGTACTCCTAGCTAGAATTGTATCATGTTTAGATGGTAAGGTGCCTTAGAAACCAGTGACCGTTTCTTTTACCAGTCCTATGTCTGGCGGTAGAAAACCTCCTTCAAATGCTAGGCCCAAGACAAGACTAGTAGATGTATCTATGATGTACCTAGACTAGCTCTTTGTTCTCATTCTAATGACGGAAGGCAAGCCCATTCCCTACAACAACACCCCCTCTCGAAGAGAAAAAGAAAAAAACCGACCATTTCTAACAATGAATCTTAGTATTGACCCACATATATTGGTGAAGCCCAAACATTTCAAGGAGAATACAATGCATTTCGGTGTTTTGAAATAAAATGATACAAAAAAAAAGAGAAGAAAAAATTGTCGAGGTTGAAATGTCGAAGTTATAATTCAAGAACCATTAGACATATGAACCCAATTCCAAAGGACCTGTAGTCGACGTTTAATGGGCAAAGCCAAAACCTTTTGCAGCAACCTTCCTAGCCCTAAGTCCTTCCCGAGACGGTTATAAGGAAATAGTCGGGAACTTTGAGAATCATCCTGCACGTGTTGTTACACCAAGCTTTTAGGGCCCAGACATGGAAATTTGAATTCACATTGTCTTACTAACCCATTTGCACTGGGTTTTGTCAAACCTGAGACACCTTTTCCAAGCACGATGAAAGCCATAACCCATTGGCCT
>JAIUZE010003788.1:0-27617 GCA_022085475.1 Heliosperma pusillum
AAATTTACCCAAGAAATGTGGAGACCCGGGCATGTTCACTATTCCTTGCACTATTGGGGGGAAAAGTTTTAAACGTGCCATGCTAGACCTTGGGGCTTCTATAAACGTCATGCCTTTTTCTATTTATGAGACCCTAGGTTTAGGACCTTTGTCAAAGACCGGGGTAGTCATTCAACTTGCCGATAGGTCTAGTGTTTACCCCAAGGGCATGGTAGAGGATGTACTAGTGGAAGTCGATAATCTTGTCTTTCCGGCGGATTTCTACGTCTTAGATATGGAATCTAGCTCTAGTGCCACCCCTCTCCTTCTTGGTATGCCGTTTATGAAAACTTCAAATACCAAGATCGATGTTTCAAACGGGTGCTTGACTATGGAATTTGAAGGAAAAAGATTAACTTACAATATATATGACTCCATGAGGCACCCGAGTGACCATCAATCTTGTTTCTTCTTGGATATCTTTGAGCCATTAGTGAATCAAATGTATAACCTTTGTGATAGAGACCCACTCGAGGTAGCTTTAACTAACCCCATGGAAGAGGAAGGTTTGCGCTTGTTGTTGGCTTTTGATGTGCAGGAATGTCTTGAAGAATTAGAGAAGGAAGAGCCAATAGAAACATATGAGGAGATCAACGTCATAGAGATGCTGAAAACAGGGCAAGGCAGTGCTCGACGCAGCCTGCGTCACACGACGCAGCCTGCGTCACACGACGCAGCCTGCGTCGTACGACGCAGCCTGCGTCGTACGACGCAGCCTGCGTCGTACGACGCAGCCTGCGTCACTGGACGCAGCCTGCGTCCTGCACTGGCGAACTTGTCCGAGTTGTTTGCCTTGAGTATTCCACTCCACAAGCCCCTCCCTTCCATTATCCAACCTCCTAAGGTCGAGTTGAAGACCCTCCCCAGCCATTTAAAGTACATCTTTCTAGGGGACAAGAACACCCTACCACTTATCATTTCAAGCACACTCACCGAGGACCAAGAAGGCAAATTGGTATCACTACTTGAAAAGCATAAGGAAACATTTGGGTGGAGCATAGCGGACCTAAAAGGGATAAGCCCGGTGACTTGCATGCACAAGATACGGCTTGAAGTGGATGCCAAACCGGTCCGACAACCACAAAGGAGGCTCAATCCACCCATGGCGGAGGTAGTGCAAGAAGAGGTAATTAAGCTATTGCAAATGGGTATCATTTTCCCTATTTCCGACTCTCGTTGGGTTAGCCCAACTCAAGTCGTAGCCAAAAAGGGAGGAGTGACGGTAGTCAAGAATGCACAAGGAGACTTGGTCTCCACCCGACCCCAAACCGGTTGGAGAGTGTGTATTGACTACCGCCGCTTGAATGCGGTAACATTGAAAGACCCTTTCCCGCTACCATTTATTGATCAAATGTTAGAAAGATTAGCGGGGAAAGCTTTCTATTGTTTCCTTGACGGGTACTCGGGGTATTTTCAAATCCCAATCGCACCCGAGGACCAAGTCAAGACCACATTCACATGCCCATTTGGTACATTTGCTTATCGCCGTATGCCCTTTGGTTTGTGTAATGCACCGGGAACGTTTCAACGGTGCATGTTGAGTATTTTCTCCGACTATGTAGAACGAATCATAGAAGTATTCATGGACGATTTCACCGTCCATGGGGACTCCTATGATGCATGTCTAAAACACCTTGCTCTTGTCTTAGAGCGATGCCACGAGTCCCATCTCATTTTAAATTCCGAAAAATGTCATTTCATAGTGACTAGTGGCATCGTTTTGGGACATGTAGTGTCGGAAAGGGGGGTTGAGGTGGATAAGGCTAAGGTTGACATCATAAAAACTTTACCTTATCCCTCTAACACCCGAGACATTAGGTCTTTTCTAGGACATGCCGGTTTCTACCAGAGATTTATTAAGGATTTTTCCAAGATTGCTAACCCTTTATGCAAGCTTTTGCACAAGGAAGCGGAATTTGTTTTTGATGACAAATGTAGGAAAGCATTCAATGACTTGAAGGAGAGATTGGTCACCGCCCCAATTATTCAAGCACCACGATGGGATCTTCCATTTGAAATCATGACCGATGCAAGTGACTATGCATTGGGAGTGGTTTTGGGTCAAAAGAGTGACAAGGGACCCCATGTGATCCAATATTCTTCTACCCTCTTGAATGATGCTCAAAAGAACTATTCCACGACGGAGAAGGAATTACTTGGTGTGATTTATGCTCTAGAAAAATTCCGGTCTTATCTCTTGGGCACAAAGGTGATCATCTACACCGATCATGCCGCCATTAGATACCTTGTGGCAAAGAAGTATGCAAAGCCAAGGTTGTTGAGATGGATTCTTCTTCTAAGTGAGTTTGATGTGGAAATAAAAGACAAGAAAGGGGTGAAGAATGTGGTGGCGGATCATTTGAGCCGGCTAAACCATGAAGGAAGACCATCATGCCTTCTTGAGGAAGTTGAAGGAGGTCTCCCTCATGAGTCACTTTATGCTATACAAGTGGAGGAGCCATGGTATGCTACCATGGTCAACTATTTGGTGACAAAGCGGCTCCCAAGCCATTTCTCTTCTCATCAAAAGAGCAAAGTCAAATCCGATGCCAAGTACTATACATGGGCTGATCCTTACTTGTGGAAGTTTTGCCAAGATCAACTTGTGAGAAGATGTGTGCCCGAGAGTGAGATCCCTTCCATCTTACATCATTGTCATGACTATGCTTGTGGAGGACATTTTGGGCCACAAAGAACCGCTAGAAAAGTGCTTGAATGCGGTTTCTTTTGGCCAAGCCTTTTTAAAGATTCCCACAAATTTGTAAAGACTTGTGACCGATGTCAAAGGGTGGGGAATTTGACAAAGAGAAATGAGATGCCACAACAACCTCTTCTATATTGTGAGATCTTTGATGTGTGGGGAATTGATTTTATGGGCCCTTTTCCAAATTCCGGTGGTTATTTGTACATCCTCTTGGCGGTGGACTATGTATCAAAATGGATTGAAGCAATTCCTATCCGCACCGATGATGCCAAGGTAGTAGCCATTTTCATTCAAGAGAACATATTCTCTCGGTTTGGCTTTCCAAGGGCTATCATTAGTGATAGGGGGGGCCATTTTTGCAACAAGGTGATTGGAGGCCTTTTCAAGAGGTATGAGGCGAATCATAAAATTTCCACGGCCTACCACCCACAAACAAACGGGCAAGCCGAACTCTCAAACCGTGAAATTAAAGAAATACTTGAAAAGACGGTGAATCCGGATAGAAAGGATTGGAGTAAGAGGCTAGTTGATGCATTGTGGGCATATAAGACCGCTTTCAAAACCCCTATTGGCATGTCCCTATTCCGTCTCATCTATGGCAAGGCTTGCCACCTCCCCGTGGAGGTTGAGCACAAAGCCTATTGGGCTATCAAATCTTTCAACCAAAACCAAGATGAGAGCGGTATGCACCGGAAGCTTCAATTACAAGAACTTGAAGAAATTCGCCAAGATGCTTATGAGAACTCTTCCATCTACAAAGAGAAAACAAGAAGATGGCAGGATGGGATGATAAACCGTAGAGTTTTCAAGGAAGGTGATAAAGTTCTTGTGTTCCAAAACCGGTTTAAGCTCTTTCCGGGCAAGTTGAGGTCAAGATGGTTTGGACCTTACACCGTTAAGAAAGTGTTTACTCATGGAGCTATTGAAGTGGAGGGGCCCGGGGATGGAAAGCTCGTCAAAGTGAATGGCCACCGTCTCAAGCACTACTTCCAAGGATGTGCCCGGGAGGGGGAAGAAGAGGTCTTGCTTGAAGACCTCATTTATCAAAGTTGAAAAGCTTGAAATAGCTAAGTCGAGCCATCGACTCTAAATAAACGGCAAAACATGTACATACTCTATCCTTGTGAATATTTCTTTGAAGTTTCTTTGTTAAATCTTAGCATTTAAGTTGTTTTAAGTTAGTTAGACATTACATCAAACAAAATTTTTTTGAAGTTACTAACGGTTTTGTGAAGTTTTGCGAGTTTTTGGCCGCCTCGGGATGCGTGCCACGGATAAAAAGTTCGGGAATCGATGGAATTTGGATATTGGAGGTTATTATGGGCCATTGGAGTGAAATTTTAAGTATGGGGATGTTTGGAGCACTTAGCAAAAATTTTGCTAAGTGCAAAAGCAAGAACCATCCGGCAGTGAAGGACGCAGCCTGCGTCGTAGGACGCAACCTGCGTCGTGACGACGCAGCCTGCGTCGTGACGACGCAGCCTGCGTCGTAGGACGCAGCCTGCGTCGTAGGACGCAGCCTGCGTCGAGAGCAGATTTCGGTTTATTCTTCAGCTTTGCCCGTGTTCTTCATAAAACAAAACCCCATCTTCTTCTTTGCTTTTCACGACAAACACACCAAACCCAACCCCCAATCCCTCAAAAATCCATCTTTCTCACTCAAATCTTCCAAAACCTTCATCAAAATCAATCCCAATCTTCTCCCTAATCATTATTCTACACTCAATAACCCCAAAATCAATCTCACTCACCCTAAAACTCAGAAAATCCGTCTTAACCAACCCTAGATTTTTTCCCTAAAATTCGTTTTTCGGGTCTTTTGCTGGGTTTTTAAGGCTAATTGTCGAATTCCTACCTATTTCTAATCATCAAGGAACTTGAATCTTGTGGAAAAGCAAAGGTATAACTTCATACTCGATTTTTTTCATCAATCTTCAAGTTTTTGCTCGAATTAGGCTAGCTTTAGTCTTAGGTTGAGTTCCCCTTTCCCCTTTGCTTGATTGTGTAGTTAGGATTGGATAAAGTTTTTCTGAGTAAGGTAAAGAAATTCAACAAACACTAGCTTTTTGAGGTGTAGAAATTGTTGCTCACCAAGTGTTTGTTGAATTGCTTGAGTGAAAAATCTTTCGAGTGATTGCTTGTTGTTGTAGTGTGTTGTTTGTTACGTTTTGCAGAAATGGCACCAAAGATCTCTAAGTTGTTTGGCAAGGGGAAAAATAAGAGGGCCGCGGTGAGTGAGCCCGACACCGAGGTAGAAGCGGTGTTTATGGGCTATGAGAGGATGCAAGCTCAATATAAGAAAATTTGGGATCAAATATCCACTCACCCTCTTGTAGCCACTAAATTCTTTTGCCCAACCACCCTCCATGCCTTAGGCATGTTCAACTTGACAAGGGACATGCTAGCTAAAGTAGGGCTATAGGCTTATCTCGAGCCAAACTCCTGGGATTACACCTATAGGAGTTTCGCATACGAGTTTCTAGCAACCTTGTCGGAGTTGGATGTGATCGAAGGTGAGGAGAAAGCCTACCGATTCCGATTGAACCAAACTTGGCATAATGCCCCAACTTCTGAAATCTGTCAAATCCTAAAAATCACCAAGCAATCCGAAGACATTAGGTGCCCAAGGGGCAAAATGCATATGATGTGGGGTAGCATTACCAGTGACCACGGCCCGTCTAAGGATGCCAAACTATCAGTCATCACCCACCCCGTCCTCCGCCTAATTACTAGGTTCCTTACCACCATTTTCAACTCCGCGGGAGAACCCACCAAGGTGCCGGAGAATATCCGGCTTTGTTTGTGGACTATGCTTCCGGAGGGGGTAGGGATCCCGGATTGGGCCGATTTGTTTTTGAGAGCTTGCATCAAGCATAGGAAAAAATCGGCAAGGGCAAGCATCCATTGTGGGGGGGTGATTTCTTTCTTGGTAAGGCATTATGAGGGAGGCATTGGTAATGATCAAGCGGTGAACATTTGTAGGGGATTGACGAGGTACAACCGTCTTGGGCTAGAGGAAGTGCATATGTTTAAGACTAGCAAAGAGCAACCCTTGAAAGGGTTTTGGTTGGGAAGTGACGGGCTAAGCTACATGAAGTTGCCTAGACCTCAAAACAATCCTTTACCTAGAGGACCCGCGGCGTGGGATTTTGTTTGTCCTAGGGAGGAAAGTTTGGGGGTAAGTAGTGCGGAGGAGGAGGAGGAGGTAGAAGAAGTGCCTTTGAGGCAAAGGAGGGTAAGGAGAGAAGGTGGTGAGGGAAGTGAGCATTTGAAAGAGGAGATTGAGATCCTTGCAATTGAGCAAGGACCTTCCCAAACCACCAATTTTGAACAACAACAACAACAACAACAACAACAACAACAACAACAACAACAACAACCACCACCATTCCATTTCCAATCACCATTCCAAAGCCACCATGATACCGACACCCCCATGTTTGATGCGGAGGGTCGTTCTAGCACACCCGTGGAGCCATGGCAACAACAAATGGCTAACTATTTTGCTAGCACCAATGACGTCTTGGCGCACATTAGTGGGAGGGTGGATGCGTCAAACACTTGGCAACAACTTCAAGGAGGTAGGCTTGAGACTTTGGATGATTGACACAATGTTGTGGAGGAGAGGGAGAGATTGAGAGCGGAGGCCGAGAGGGCTCAAAGTGAGGAATGGAGGAGGATGCTAGACGGGCAAGAGGAAGCCCGCCTATGGAGAGAGCAACAAGATAAAAGATGGCGGGAACAAAATGAAATCTGGGCCACCCAAAATGCTTGGAGGGAGCAAGCTACGAGCCACTTTAACGTTCAAAATGAGCGCCACCACACCTATCTTCAAGACTCCTATGAGGATGCGGTGGCACATGAGGACGTCTATGGCTTAGCTAGCTCTCTCTTTGGGATGTCCATGCAACAAAACCCGGACTACCCAACTCCATACACTCAAGAAGTCCTTGATGAAGGCATGGAGCGAAGAAGAAGGATTAGAGAAGCAAGGGAAAGGAGGAGAAACCGAGGAGATGCCTCGGGTTCTTCTCATTTTGATAATTGATGAGGTAACATTTTTTCTTCTCTCCTACAATGAGGACATTGTGTATTCTAAGTGTGGGGGAGAAGATTGTACATAGTTAGTTTTGTTTTGATGCCTTGTATTGTGTTTGTTTTTATTTTGAAAAGAAAGAAAGAAAAAAAAAAAAAGAGAAGAAAAAGAAAAGAAAAAAATTGAAACTCCCGGCTAGGTGAAAACCCACAAGGGTGGGCACCTAGGCAAGATTTGGGAAGGTGGCCGAGGACGGAATGAAAACCCGAAAGGGCATTCCGGGCAAAATGAAGAATCGAGTTGCGAGCCACCAATGAGAGGAAAGGAAAAGCTAAGGTGAAAACCCGAAAGGGCACCTTAGGCAAAATGAGGGATTTTCAAGAAAAAAATGAAAAAAATGAAAAAAAAAATTTGAGCATAATTCTTCCTATGATGAGAATTTTTGGAGGAATAAGAAGGGAGTGATAAGGAGGAAATTTGGAAGGAGGCTAGCTTAGGACCCTTTATTTTTATTTTTGAGTCACAAAACTTTGTTTCAAATTGGTGGATTTATGTTGGTGGTCGCTTGGTTGTGCAAATTGTGAAGTTTGGGGCCAACCAAGTAACCATGATTTGCATTAGTGGAGTAATAAGGGGGTGATATAAGGAGTGGATTTGTATGGAGGTTGTTGAGAAAGACCATCTCGCTATGCCTTGGGATAAGGCAAAGATGGTCATACTACTTTTTTTGGAGCTATAAGGAGGGAGGAGTTGATTTGAGTCGGAGTAGGTGGCATGTCGTGTCTTTAGTCTTGAGGGATGATATAAGGAGGGGGAGTGAGAGAAGAGTGTCACAAGAATTGAGTCTTTTTGTTTTGTTTTTGTCATTGGTGGATTGCTTAAGAGGGAGTATAAGAAGGGTGTAGTGAGGGAAGAGAGGCCAATACCTCCACACACACTTTGTTGGGCTCGTGTCATTTGTGCTCATCTCGAGTTTTACTCGGGACGAGTAAAAGTCCAAGTGTGGGGGTGTTTGACAACGTCAAATATTGTCGTGTCTAGTAGTAATTTTTAGAGTCTTTCGTTCTACTTTTTACGGGTCATTAGCTATGTTTTATGTTAATTTTAGTTTTTGTAATAACTTTAGTATTTAGTATTTTAAGTCAATTTTGAGAGTCAAATCCCGAAAGTCAATGAAAGTCAAACCCGAAAACCCGAGACCCAAAAACCCGGAAATTGGAGTGGGCTAGCAATGAATCACCAAGGTATGAAGACCAAGCCCAATGGGTCAATAGAAGTCAAGGCGGGGTCAAATATACTTGGGTCAACGAAAGTCAAGAAGGAAAGCAAAGGAAAAATTTGGCAGCGTTCGACGCAGCCTGCGTCGTAGGACGCAGCCTGCGTCAGCACGACTTAGCCTGCGTCGTAGGGCGCAGCCTGCGTCATCTCTCAGCACGGGTTTTCTTTGTTTTCTCGTCTTGTCTTTTGGAAGCCCACCTTTCAAGGCCCCTAGGTTTGCGGACCAAGGGTATATAAGAAGAAATCTGAAGAGAGAGAAGGGCATCAAGCATTCAACATACAACATTATATTTTCCTTAGAATTCTCTCTTTTTGTTCTTCAACTTTGGCTCTTGTAATGGGTTTTTACTTAGAAATTGGTTGTAATATGAAGACTATGGGTAGCTAATCTTTCTTTGCTTAGTGTAATTTGAACAAGTTCTTCCCTTTTAGCATTGTAAGACCTTTTTAATCCTTCCTTCTCTATTTAATTCCATTTTCCTATGTTTGAATTTCATTGTTGAATGAATTGTTGTTAAGACTAACCATCTTAGTCATTGTTTGTTTGATTAAATTGCTTTGTCTTGATGAATTTGGTTGATTTGTCTTGATATTTGTTGAAGAAACTTGAAAGATTGTAACTTTGGTTTAAAAGTTGGAATCTTTTGAGTGGAATTTGGATTATTGTGTATTTAGGACATGGTTTAATGTTTTATTACATGATTCTAGCATGCTTCTTTGGTTTGTGCTTAAAGCTTGCATCTTTATTTATGCTTATGTTTTAATAAGTATGGGTTTAGTTGTATTGAGTCATTTATGGATGGTTTAATTCATTGGTGGCTAGGTTTTAGAAGTTTGTAATAGATAATTAGAGAAAGGAAGGAAAGAAGGGTCTTTACTTTGTTAATTGTGGGGGAACTTGGGATAACTGCACTAAGTTATTTCTCCATATTTGAATCTTTGAGTATTTATTTGTTGTTAGTAATTTTAGACTTGATAATCAATTCTCAAGAAAAACTTTCTCCATTTGTGTTTTTCCTACATGTTTTCCATTGTGAATATCATAGTTTGTAAGTAATTCAAGTCTTTGTTTCAATTAGTGTTTTAATTTGTGGTTAGATTAATTAATTTGTTTAATCGATTTTTTAGCAAGAGTCTAGATTAGATTTTTAGCATTCATCGCCTTCCCTTGGGTTCGATCCTTGTCTTACCCTTACTACCCTTTACTTAGGTTGGTTTGAGTCTAGATTTGGCTTTATAAATTGTTATTTGATTTAGCTAATTTGCGGATTTAACGACACCGTAATATAGTTCGTCAATAGGCCACACTAGGACTTTGTAATATTTTTATATATTTTTTCCGTTCTTGTTGCTTTTTCATCACATGATAGTTAGTGCATCATATTCCGCCTAAACCAAACCACCTACTACTAAAATGCATGAAAATTGACCCATATAGTTTGAATGTTAGTTATCATGGACATAAAGATGTCACTCGATTTTAAGCCATCATTTTAGTTTATTCATTCTCGCATGCTAGATATTAGTTCACTTAAAATTGAATTAAAATAAAATTGATGGGATCTTCCTCTAAACCTAAAATTGAGACTAATCTTTATAGGCCAAACTACTATGAATCCCCACTTCGTCGGTAGGCATATAGGACCTTACTCTCCATATGATCCCTTCTACGTTGGGTAAGTAGTGTGTGTTGACCTATTTTATCTCAACATTATAGTCCGAAGAGTTTCTCGTGATTATGATGGATTAAAGATAGAATTTACAGAAATTTATCGACCAAGAATTCTAAAGGTAGAATTAGCCAAGAGGTTGGCTTATCAATTTACAGATAATTGAGTCTTGGGATCATTTATATAATTCTTGAGGGAGGTCAATTGTATAAATGCTCGAGTCTTTGCATTAAAACAAATTTTGCACTAGACTTAAATTCAAATCGATGAGTATGCTTATTATGGTTTTTCTTCTTTTTCAGAGTAGAACTCGTTTATATTGATAATACTGCATATAACAAATGACTGGAAATACTGATATCCCTATGCCAAGTGCCACGCTCGCGCGCGAATCCTGGCTTAAAGCTTTTATGGACCACATGAATCAGTCCACGCGACTGAAGAATGACGGGTCCAACTTTGCGGCCTGGGAGGCGGCATTACGGAATGCTGCCATTGCTGACGGTAAGCTCAAGTACTTGACTGAGCCAATACCGCCAAACCCAGGCCCCAATGCGAGAGCTAACGAGACACTTGCATATAGTGACTTCGTTATGGAAGCGGGTGCGATAAAGAACGTACTCATCTTTGCAATGGAAAGCAATTTGCAAAGACGCTTCATTGCCCAAGGTGCAAACAAGATTTTCACCACGCTCACTAACGAATTCTCAAAAGCATCGAGGATCGTTACTTATGAGCATACCTGTCGCTTCTTTGAGGCGAAACTCCAGAAGGGCCAACCCGTTAGCCCACACATTCTTGATATGATTGAGAATGTCGAGAAACTGGAGGCATTTGATTGCAAAATCAGTGAGAGCATAGTCATTGACCGTGTGCTTCATTCACTTCATGATGGTTTTGCCCTTTTCAGGGCAAATTATTATATGAATGATATGAAGAAAATTCTTCATCAGCTACACTCACTTCTCGTACAGACCGAGAATGATATGAAATTGAGTGGGAGCATGAAGCAAGATGTTCTCATGATTTCCAACAAGGGCAAAGGTAAGGGCAAGGCTCGTGGCGACCTAGCTTTAGGAAAGCCAAAGTTTAAAAAGTCAGGAAACGGCAAGAGTGGGCCTGGTGAGACCAGTGGCTCACAAGGCAAGGCAAAGAGCAAGGACAGTAACATGGAGTGCCACCATTGCCAAGAGACTGGGCATTGGAGGAGGAATTGTCCCGTGTACCGTGAGGACATAAAAGCAGGCCGCGTCACTCCTGTTGGTATGTCATCTTTTATTCATATGATTGAGATTAACCATGCAAGTTTCGGAACTTGGGTACTTGATACTGGTTTTGGTTCCCATATGTGTAATCATTTGCAGGGCCTAAGAAACATCACACCTCTCGCAAAGGGTGATGTGGACATGCGAGTGGGGAATGGAGCAATAGTTGCTGCAGTTTCAGTGGGAACATATGTAATCCAACCCCCGAGTGGTTTTGAGTTATATTTATAGAACTGTTGCTATGTACCCAGTTTATCTAAGAACATTATTTCTGTTTCCGTACTAGATAAAGACGGTTTTTCATTTTCAATAAAGGGCAATAGCTGTATTTTCTCTTTTAATGAAATGATTTATGGCAAAGCAGTTTCCATGAATGGAATTTATATCTTAGATCAAACCACAGACATATTGCAAAGTGAATAATAAGAAATTAAAGGTTGGTGACAAAGATCAAACTTATCTATGGCACTGCCGTATGGGACACATAAATGAGAAACGTGTAAAGAAGCTCATTGACAATGGGACTATCTCCCCATTTGATTACGAATCATTTGGCACGTGTGAATCATGTCTTATCGTTAAAATGACTCGAATTTCCTTCAAAGGTGTTGGAATGCGCGCTAGTGACCTATTAGGACTCATACATACTGATGTATGTGGACCTATGTCAATAAACGCAAGAGACGGCTATAGATATTTTATCACTTTCACGGATGATTTGAGTAGAAACGGATATGTCTACTTAATGAAGCATAAAAGTGAGTCCTTTGAAAAGTTCAAGGAATACCAGAATAAGGTTGAAAACCAACTGGGAAGAAAGATTAAAGCACTTCGTTCAGATCGTGGTGGCGAATATCTTTCAAATGAGTTTGATCAACACCTTAAAGACTGTGGTGTAGTATTACAGTTAACTCCACCTGGAACGCCTCAATTAAATGGTGTGTCCGAACGGAGAAATCGAACATTACTTGATATGGTTCGATCCATGATGAGTCACACGGTAGTACCTGATTCACTATGGGGTTATGCTCTTTTGACAGCTGCTCTAATACTTAACCGAAGTCCGTCTAAAGCTGTAGACAAGACTCTATATGAGTTATGGAATGGAACGGTCCCTAACTTGTCCTTTATTCGGGTTTGGGGCTGCAAGGCATATGTCAAGTGGAGACACGAGGATAAGCTCGGCCCGCGATCGGTCAAGACATACTTTATTGGTTATCCAAAAGGAATGTTTGGTCATTACTTCTATTCGCCTATCGAACAACGAGTTTTTGTTGCGGCTAGTGCGAAGTTCTTAGAGAAAGAGTTTTTCGAGAATAAGTCAAGTAATAGAAACTTCGATCTGTCGGAGATTCAAGAACCAACAACCGAGCAACCAATGAAGGAAGAGGTTCCTTCAACTTCTGCTACGGTTAACATCCCTATGGAACCTAGGAGGTCGGGTAGAGTCTCCATTCCTCCAGACAGATACATTGGTATGGTCGAGGAGAATGGGAGAGATGACGTTTTACTCCTAGAGAGTAACGAACCCGCTACCTATAAAGGTGCCATGACCTGTTCCGACTCTAATCTATGGCTTGAAGCCATGCAATCCGAGATGGACTCCATGTATGAGAATGACGTATGGGATCTTGTTGATTTGCCTGATAAGGTACGGCCTCTTCAGTGCAAATGGCTTTATAAGATAAAGCATTCCATAGAAGGACAACCAGACACCTATAAGGCACAACTAGTGGCAAAAGGTTTCACTCAAGTGCAAGGATTGCACTATGATCAAATTTTTGAACCCGTAGTTATGCTGAGTTCCATTCGGATAATCTTAGCGATTGCCGCTTTTCATGACTATGAAATTTGGCAGATGGATGTGAAAACCGCCTTCTTAAACGGTTATTTGGAGGAGGAATTGTACATGGTACAACCCGAAGGTTTCATTGATCCTAAAAATCCTAAGAAAGTTTGCAAGCTTAAGCGTTCCATTTATGAACTTAAGCAATCTTCTCGGAGTTGGAATCATCGTTTCGACCAGGTGATAAAAGAGAATGGTTTCACTCGATCGGTCGAGGAACCATGCTTGTATGTCAAGTCGAGTGGGAGTAAGATTGTCTTCTTAATATTGTATGTTGATGACATACTCTTGATTGGGAATGACATCCCTCTCTTATATTCGGTAAAAGTATGGTTAAAGAACCATTTCCAGATGAAAGATCTGGGTGAGGCACAACGCATATTGGGGATCTGTATCTATAGAGATAGATCACGACGGATGTTATCACTCAGTCAGGAGTCTTATATAGATAAGATTCTTGAGAGGTTCAACATGACCAACTTCAAAAAGAGGAACCTTCCAATGATTTCTGGGATGCATTTGAGTAAAGCTCAGGCATCCAAGACATCGGAAGAGGTCGAGCGCATGAGTCGTGTTCCTTATGCATTAGCTATAGGATCGATCATGTATGCCATGATATGCACACGTCCGGACGTGGCATATGCATTGAGTATGACGAGTCGGTACCAATGCAATCCAGGTGAAACACACTGGATGGCTGTCAAAACATCCTTAAGTACTTACGAAGAACTAAGGATTGGGTATTGACTTATGGAGGAGACACTGAGCTATGCGCAATTGGTTACGTAGATGCTAGCTTCCAAACAGATCGAGATGACTCGAAATCTCAGTCTGGATTCGTCTTTACTCTTAATGGCGCTGCGGTCAGTTGGAAAAGCTCCAAATAGAGTGTTATAGCAGATTCTACAACTGAGTCCGAGTACTATGCCGCTTCAGAAGCAGCAAAGGAAGCTATATGGATGCGTCAGTTCTTACAAGGACTAACCGTAGTTCCTAGTTCGAATGACCCTATCACCATCTACTGTGATAATAGAGGTGCCATCTTCCAGGCTAAGGAGCCTAAGTCCAGCAACAAGTCTAGACATGTACTTCGGAAGGCTCACATGATCCGAGATTACGTGGAGCAAAATGAGATAGTGATAGACAAGGTTGCTTCGGATGACAACATCGCGGACCCTCTCACTAAACCGTTAAAATATGATGAGCATGAAGGGCACGTCATTTTCATGGGAATTAAACGTGTTCCTGAGTTGTAGTAGTTGTTTTATGTGGATTAGATAAATGTATCTTTTTCATGCACTATTTATAACATCATCGTATTGTTTCATATTTTGTTTTTCATGTGGATTGTCCGACAACATTGAACGCCACAAAGTGAACTGAATTACATTATAATTGTTTTGCTCCGTAATCGCCTACATGAGCTGATAACTCTGGCAATTATACTGTGAAGTTGATTGATGGTGGGTTCAACGAGCCATAAGTCAAACGGTTGACTGATCGATCACAGATACGAGTTATAAAGATACCTCGTAGGACATCGTGACAACGTTATGGAGTCCTAAATGTTTCAGAACATTCGGTGCCAGGTCGTGGATAGGACGTCCATAGTGTTCCTAAGAGTCGATTCTTTTGACTATCGACTGTCTCTTGAGATTAAGACAGTTTTTGGGTGACTTTGGTTTCTTTCTCATGGTCGACCGTAACAGGAGGCTAAGTAGATTTTTACTGGGTCATTTCATACTGTGCTTGTATCTGCAGGATTCGAGTTGAGGAAAATATCCAACCTTTATCAGGTTTTGTTATTTCTCAGGGCCACTCGAGGAGTTGTAACTGAAATGCATGGCCATGCTCGAATAATGATTCGTTTATCAGTTAAGTTACTCTCTAGTCAGGAAAACCACTCTTGATACTGATCGCTTGTAAAATGCGACCTTTGTAAATACGGACTTTGAAAATTGTTTTACATTGAGTGGGAGAAATTTATGGATATGAGAATCGGGTTATCGCACATACACTTGTAAGGACAAGTGGGAGATTGTTGGAACTAGTGTCCTCCACAATTAGTGTGATAACATGAATAAATCTCTTACAGGTGCACAAGGTATACTTTGTATTCTTATCAGTTGATTAACGTTTATCGATAACGGTTGGCTTGCTAGGAGTTTGACGTTATTGTCATTTTAATGGCGGTGATCAACTGGTCCCTAAAAGTCACACCTAAAGGATGTGTCTGAGAGATGTGATTATATGAATAATATAATCATATTGATGCCTTATTATATGACTAAAAGTTAGTCGATGTATATGACTAAAAGGTTAGTCAATGTAATGATGATACGATTATTTAATAACGATTAAATAATATTAGCTTGAGACGAATTAAATGTAATTCGTAATTGAATATAAACCGTTATATTTAATCAATGTATATAATATAAGCTTAAACGAATTAAAATGTTAATTCGTAATTAAACATAATATGTTATATTTAATTAGCAAATTATAAATATACAGATATTTATAGTTGACGTATATATTATATAACATGCTAATATAACCGAAAAAGGAAAGAAAAAAATAGTCTTTTCTTCTCTTAATTTTTCGGTTAATAGGAGATAAAAATAAGGGAAAAAGATCTCCTATTATTCTCTTATGGTAACTAGGTCAAAACCCTAATTACAAGAGTAGTAAAAAGAGGAGAGACTCCTCCTTCTACTACCCTAATGGTTCGGCCGAAATAGACAGAAGAGCAAGAAGGAAAAATTCAGATTTTTCTCTCTAATTCTCTCTATCATTCATCATCACACAAAAGAAAAATTAGCAGTAACTTTTCTCTAAAATTTTAGCACAAGCAAGGCATATCTCGGAGCATCTTGTGTGCAACAATTAGGAGAATATCGATTTCGATATTGTTCATAGGCCAAATTTGCTAGGACCAAAGGTTAATTCTAAATTCCTATAATTTTATATTATGCAATTCATTTATGACTCGTAATTCATATACTATAGTTTCGTTATAATCCGTAATTTAATGACTAAATATACCGATATTTCCTACAAGTGGTATTAGAGCCAAGGGCTATGAAATTATTTTATATGTTTTCATAATTGATGAAATATAAGATTAGAATCATTATTTTTTTGTTTTTTTTTTATTTCTGCCGAGAATTTTTTTTTTTTTTTTTTCGCCTGTACAGTTCTTTCGTACTGTTCATCGTGTAGTTGTTTTCCATTTTGATTCATTATAATTGTTGTTTTAAATAGTTAAGACGATAACATGATGAATTTGTAGTTGTTTTGATTTAATAAGGATTAAATTAAAATGTAAATGGAAATCGATTTGAATGTTCATTGCTATA
This sequence comes from Heliosperma pusillum, assembly GCA_022085475.1. Classification (NCBI taxonomy): domain Eukaryota; kingdom Viridiplantae; phylum Streptophyta; class Magnoliopsida; order Caryophyllales; family Caryophyllaceae; genus Heliosperma; species Heliosperma pusillum. Next base: position 16,201 of record JAIUZE010003788.1, read on the forward strand.
TATTTTTCTGTATTCATTGTTTTAGATATTCATTTTAAATTGTTAAATTGAATCATCTAGTTTGTATCGATGTTTAATAATGATTAGATGTTGATAATTTGTACCGATCTTGAAAATATTAGTAACATCAAATTAAATTGTATATTTTTTAAAAAAAGTTCCGCGGCTGCCAAAAGAAAAGAAAAAAAAATTGTTTTGTTTTGTTTTTTAATTTTTGGTCGTAAGTTTTTGTTATAATTCATTATAGTGATAATGTTTTGTTTATTGTTGTGAAGAAGTTCACAATAATTGGATACCTAATTATTTTAAAGAGGTATAAAATAATGTTGTATTAATTCATGTTAAAGAATATGAATTAAAATTGGATTTTGTTTGGTTGGGATTATTGTCGAGTTGTCTTAGTCGAGTTATTCGAGTAGTCTTAGTCGAGTTGTCTTGCGAGATTATCTTGACTAATTCATATCCGAGTTATTCGAGTAGTCTTGCGAGATTGCTAGTTTAATTCGAGTTTTAGTTGTTAATCTTGCGAGATTCCACAACTAGTCCATATATTTTTATCTAGTTTTTATTTCTGCTGCAATATTATCTCTAATAAGTAAAATAAGTGGATTATTTTACATCAAGTGTAGTATTTAATATAGTGATTAAAGTGAGTTGTCTTGTGTGCAACTTATTGAAGAGTTTCTAATTTAAAACTAGGAGTTCATCCTTTGATTTATAGCTCAAGAACAAGAGTAGGAAGAAGTCCTATCTTGTGCCCAAAATTCGTTCATATCAATGTAAGGAACAATTTCTTTTTCCTTCTTTGTATTTTGTTATGCATGCATAAGATCTATATAGTTTAAGATTAAACTATTTATTATATGATATTAGAAATGTCTAATATTGAGTTTAAGAAATTTACAACTGGTATCAAAGCGCTTTGGTTGTTGCATGCATAATCGATTTATAGTTTTTTCGAGTTAATGTAACTTAAAGAAAACTAGTAATTTGTGTTTTATAAGATAAAATCACAAAATCATTTGCATGTCAATATATTCTGATACTAATATTATTTTAGGTCATTTTGATGATTTATGGAAATTTATATTGCTCAAATATGATTTTTAGTGTTTTTATTATATTTTAATGAGTAAAATGATGTTTAAAATACTAAAAATAGTTAGACTTATCTTCTCACCTTGCAATGTTTACACAATATCACACATTTATGGAAATTTATATTGCTCAAATATATTCTGATACTAATGTGATTTGTCTAGCATGATTTATGAAATTTTAATGTAAAAATGGCATAAATAGTGACTTATTTAGCAAATATAGCTAAATTAAATTTCATGTAATGAGAAAATTATTCCTGGTTGCATAAATGTCCCACATTTCAGATATAATTTTGAAAATTTAATTTGATTAATTTTCACATGCTTTATGTATTTTATTTGATAAAACCGATACAGCGCAACCGATTATTCTCAAAAATGATTCGAATTTTTTAACCTTTATTTTTGACATTACGAGTGTCATGGAAATGTTCTTGAATGTAAAAAATTTTAAAATTCAAATTTTGAAATTATTGTAATTAAATTTGGATTTAAATGATTAAAATATGATTTTAAAGTCTAATTTTGAGCAATTATATAACAAGTTAAATTATGGTCAAAAATTGAGTGATGACTAATTTTTGAGTTCTAAATCAGTTGGGATAATTAACTTGGACCTTAATATGATTTAAGTATTGTTTGGTGATTTTAAGAAGTTATTATCACGCATTTCCGTAAAACCGGGTTATATACAATATAAACCGTTAAATAGGCCGATTTGGAATTTAACATGAGCATGTTTTATATATGAATGTCATTTTTATTTATGTAATTTTGAATTATGTAATTTTTCCTTGTATGGCCTTAGTTTTAATCGATATTGCCCGAAATGTAAGGGAATATTGATTCGGTTGTAATTTAATGTGATCTCGTATCACTTTTATTTTATTATTTTATTTTAAAAATGTATAACTAGAAATTATTGTAAATGTATTATATATTTTGTAATCATTTGTATTACCGGAGTTTCCCAAAGACGGTGCCATTCGGAAAGGAGTTCTGAGAAAGACAGTGACCTTGGGAGGAGTGCTTATGAAGTTCAAGGGACCAAAGGAGTTGGTTTCCGAGTTTGTAATAGATTATATGATTTTCTATTCTAAGAAAGGCCATACTAGGAATTTTTATTTTATGCTTGCATTTTATTTAATATGTTTGCATGCATTGCCAAATCGCCATAACATGACATGTATATTTTATCGAGTATTCGTCCGTTTCAATTAAAATTATCGTTAATTCATCGATTTATCTCACTTAAACAAGATAGATAATAAATTGACATGACCTCTCATAATAAATAATTGAGATCAAGCCTTACAAAATGATAGAACCCATGAATCCCAATTTCGCAAGGAAGTAGGCTCGACTTACCGGGGTGCTAAACTTGTTATGTTGGGTACGTGGGGTAATAAATGTTATTATTTCGAAATTTGGATTGAGCTCAACGGAAGTATTCGTGACCGTAGCCGCATGTGTTCCGGGCTAAAGATAAATATTAAAGTAATATTATCGACCGAGAGTTCTAATGTAGAATCGATTAAAGAGTTAATCCACCGAATTATGTTAATAAGGGATGAATCGGCTCACCGTGCCCAAGTTGATATGAATTTGGATCTCGGAATCATTTATAATAGTTGGGTAGAGCTCACTATTTAAATGTTAAAGCTTGTTTAAAATGTTTACAAGTATTTAATTCGATAAATGTTGACATTTCCTTCATCTCATTTTTGTAGTCAATATTATTTATTCGCTATGGCAACTCCAAATTCTTCCACAAACGCTCCAACTCTCACAAACGTTTCATGGCTTCGATCCTTCATGGATCGATGCAAGTTAGAAAAGAATGGCGCTAATTTTGCCGATTGGGATGCACAACTTGTGGGAAATATCGGTATATTTCATACATAAAATTTAAGGATTATAACGAAATTATAATATATGAAATACGAGTCATAAACGAAAAGCATAAAGATTAGAATCAACCTTTTGGTCATAGCAATATGGCCTAAGAACAAATATCGAAATCTATATTCTCCTAATTGTTGCACCCAAGATGCTCTGAGATATGCCTTTTCTAGTGCTAGAAAGAATACAAAAATTACTGATGATTTTTGTGTCAAGTTATGAATGATGAATCATGTAGAGAAGAGGAGTTTATATAAAACTCTCCTACACCCTCCTTGTGACCGTCCAAGTAGAAGTCTAGTAGGGGGAGGAGTCTTCCCTCTTTTTCTTCTACTAGTATTAGGTAGTGGAGTCAAGATAGGAGTCTTCCTTCTTATTTTATTTAATGTATAATATGTGTATGTATTATTATTGTCATTTATGTTGTCACATATTAGTAAGTCGACATCATTTATTATGACAATATCGTATAATATATACGTCAACTATAAATATCGTATATTTATAATTTGCTAATTAAATATAACAGTTTATATTTAATTACGAATTAACATTTAATTCGTTTAAGCTTACATTATTTAATCGTATTAAATAATTACATTATATACATCAATTAGATATAACAGTTTATATTCAATTACGAATTAACATTTAATTCGTCTCAGCTAATATTATTTAATCGTATTAAATAATCGTATCATCATTACATTGACTAACCTTTTAGTCATATACATCGACTAACCTTTTAGTCATATAATAAGGCATCAATATGATTATATTATTCATATAATCACATCTCTCAGACACATCCTTTAGGTGTGACTTTTAGGGACCAGTTGATCACCGCCATTAAAATGACAATAACGTCAAACTCCTAGCAAGCCAACCGTTATCGATAAACGTTAATCAACTGATAAGAATACTAAGTATACCCTGTGAACCTGTAAGAGATTTATTCATGTTATCACACTAACTGTGGAGGACACTAGCTCCAACAATCTCCCACTTGTCCTTACAAGTGTATGTGCGATAACCCGATTCTCATATCCATAAATTTCTCCCACTCAATGTAAAACAATTTGCAAAGTCCGTATTTACAAAGGTCGCATTTTACAAGCGATCAGTATCAAGAGTGGTTTTCCCGACTAGAGAGTAACTTAACTGATAAACGAATCATTATTCGAGCATGGCCATGCATTTCAGTTACAACTCCTCGAGTGGCCCTGAGAAATAACAAAACCTGATAAAGGTTGGATATTTTCCTCAACTCGAATCCTGCAGATACAAGCACAGTATGAAATGACCCAGTAAAAATCTACTTAGCCTCCTGTTACGGTCGACCATGAGAAAGAAACCAAAGTCACCCAAAAACTGCCTTAATCTCAAGAGACAGTCGATAGTCAAAAGAATCGACTCTTAGGAACACTATGGACGTCCTATCCACGACCTGGCACCGAATGTTCTGAAACATTTAGGACTCCATAACGTTGTCACGATGTCCTACGAGGTATCTTTATAACTCGTATCTGTGATCGATCAGTCAACCGTTTGACTTATGGCTCGTTGAACCCACCATCAATCAACTTCACAATATAATTGCCAGAGTTATCAGCTCATGTGAGCGATTACGGACCAAAACAAATTATAATGTAATTCAGTTCACTTTGTGGCGTTCAATGTTGTCGTACAATCCACATGAAAAACAAAATATGAATCAATACGATGATGTTATAAATAGTATATGAAAAAGATACATTTATCTAATCCATATAAACAGCTACTACAACTCAGGAACACGTTTAATTCCCATGGAAATAATGTGCCCTTCATGCTTATCATATTTTAACGGTTTAGTGAGAGGGTCCGCGATGTTGTCATCCGAAGCAATCTTGTCTATCACTATCTTCTTTTGCTCCACGTAATCTCGGATCATGTGAGCCTTCCGAAGTACATGTCTAGACTTGTTGCTAGACTTAGGCTCCTTAGCTTGGAAGATGGCACCTCTATTATCACAATAGATGGTGATTGGGTCATTCGAACTAGGAACTACGGTTAGTCCTTGTAAGAACTGACGCATCCATATAGCTTCCTTTGCAGCTTCCGAAGCGGCATAGTACTCGGACTCAGTTGTAGAATCTGCTATAACACTTTGTTTGGAACTTTTCCAACTGACCGCAGCGCCATTAAGAGTAAAGACGAATCCAGACTGAGATTTCGAGTCATCTCGATCCGTTTGGAAGCTAGCATCCGCGTAACCGATTGCGCATAGCTTAGTATCTCCTCCATAAGTCAATACCCAATCCTTAGTCCTTCGTAAGTACTTAAGGATGTTTTTAACAGCCATCCAGTGTGTTTCACCTGGATTGCCTTGGTACCGACTCGTCATACTCAATGCATATGCCACGTCTGGACGTGTGCATATCATGGCATACATGATCGATCCTATGGCTGATGCATAAGGAACACGACTCATGCGCTCGACCTCTTCCGATGTCTTGGGTGCCTGAGCTTTACTCAAATGCATCCCATAAATCAATGGAAGGTACCCCTTCTTGGAGTTGGTCATGCTGAACCTTTCAAGAATCTTATCTATATAAGACTCCTGACTGAGTGATAACATCCGTCGTGATCTATCTCTATAGATACGGATCCCCAATATGCGTTGTGCCTCACCGAGATCTTTCATATGGAAATGGTTCTTTAACCATACTTTTACCGAAGATAAGAGAGGAATGTCATTCCCAATCAAGAGTATGTCATCGACATACAATATCAAGAAGATAATCTTACTCCCACTCGACTTGACATACAAGCATGGTTCCTTGACCGATCGAGTGAAACCATTCTCTTTTATCACCTGGTCGAAACGATGATTCCAACTCCGAGATTCTTTCTTAAGTCCATAAATGGAACGCTTAAGCCTGCAAACTTTCTTAGGATTTTTAGGATCAATGAAATCTTCGGGTTGTACCATGTACAATTCCTCCTCCAAATAATCGTTTAAGAAGGCGGTTTTAACATCCATCTGCCAAATATCATAGTCATGAAAAGCGGCAATCGCTAAGATTATCCGAATGGAACGCATCATAACTACGGGTGCAAAGATTTCATCATAATGCAATCCTTGCACTTGAGTGAAACCTTTTGCCACTAGTCGTGCCTTATAAGTGTCTGGTTGTCCTTCTACAGAATGCTTTATCTTATAAAGCCATTTGCACTGAAGAGGTCGTACCTTATCAGGCAAATAAAAAAGATCCCATACGTCATTCTCATACATGGAGTCCATCTCGGATTGCATGGCTTCAAGCCATAGCTTAGAGTCGGAACAGGTCATGACACCTTTATAGGTAGCTGGTTCGTTACTCTCTAGGAGCAAAATGTCATCTCTATCATTCTCCTCGACCATACCAATATATGTATCCGTCTGGAGGAATGGAGACTCTACCCGACCTCCTAGGTTCCGGAGGAATATTAACCGTAGCAGAAGTTGAAAGAACATTTTCCTCCATCGGTTGCTCGGTTGTTGGTTCTTGAATCCCCGACAGATCGAAGGTTCTATTACTTGACTTGTTCCCGAGAAATTCTTTCTCTAAGAACTTCGCACTAGCCGCAACAAAAACTCGATGTTCGGTAGGCGAATAGAAGTAATGACCAAACATTCCTTTTGGATAACCAATAAAGTATGTCTTGACCGATCGCGGGCCGAGCTTATCCTCGTGTCTCCACTTGACATATGCCTCGCAGCCCCAAACCCGAATAAAGGACAAGTTAGGGATCGTTCCCTTCCATATCTCATATGGAGTCTTGTCTACAGCTTTAGACGAACTTCGGTTAAGTCTAAGAGCAGCTGACAAAAGAGCAAAACCCCATAGTGAATCAGGTACTACCGTGTGACTCATCATGGATCGAACCATATCAAGTAATGTTCGATTTCTCCTTTCGGACACACCATTTAATTGAGGTGTTCCAGGTGGAGTTAACTGTAATACTATGCCACAGTTTTTAAGGTGTTGATCAAACTCATTTGAAAGATATTCGCCACCACGATCTGATCGAAGTGCTTTAACCTTTCTTCCCAGTTGGTTCTCAACCTTATTATGGAATTCCTTAAACTTTTCAAAGGACTCACTTTTATGCTTCATTAAGTAGACATATCCGTATCTAGTCAAATCATCCGTGAAAGTGATAAAATATCTATAGCCGTCTCTTGCGTTGATTGACATAGGTCCACATACATCACTATGTATGAGTCCTAATAGGTCATTTGCACGCATTCCAACACCTTTGAAGGAAATTCGAGTCATTTTGTCGATAAGACATGATTCACACGTGCCAAATGATTTGTAATCAAATGGGGAGATAGTCCCATTCTCAATGAGCTTCTTTACACGTTTTTCATTTATGTGTCCCATACGACAGTGCCATAGATAACTTTGATCTTTGTCACCAACCTTTACTTTCTTATTATTCATATGTAATATGTCTGTTGTTTGATCTAAGATATAAATGCCATTCATGAAAAGTGCTTTGCCATAAACCATTTCATTCAAAGAGAAAATACAGCTATTGTCTTTTATTGAAAATGAAAAACCGTCTTTATCAAGCACGGGAACAGATATAATGTTCTTAGATAAACTGGGTACATAGTAACAGTTATATAAATACAACTCAAATCCACTCGGGAGTTGGATTACGTATGTTCCCATTGAGACTGCAACAACTTTTGCTCCATTCCTGACTCGCAGGTTCACATCACCCTTTGCGAGAGGTGTGATGTTTTTTTAGGCCCTGCAAATGATTACACAGATGAGAACCACAACCAGTATCAAGTACCCAAGTTCTGAAACTTGCATGGTTAATCTCAATCATATGAATATAAGATGACATACCAACAGGAGTGACGCGACCTGCTTTTATGTCCTCACGGTAAACGGGACAGTTCCTCCTTCAATGCCCAGTCTTGTGGCAATGGTGGCACTCAATGTCACTGTCCTTGCTCTTTGCCTTTCTTTATGAGCTACTAGTCTCACCAGGCCCACTCTTACCCTTTCCTGACTTCTTAAACTTTGGCTTCCTTACATTTAGGTTGCTATGAGCCTTGCTCTTACCTTTGTTCTTGTTGGAAATCATGAGAACATCTTGCTTCATGCTCCCACTCAATTTTATATCCTTCTCGGTCTGTACGAGAAGTGAGTGTAGCTCATGAAGACTTTTCTTCATGTCATTCATGTAGTAATTTGCCCCGAAAAGGGCAAAATCATCATGAAGTGAATGAAGCACACGGTCAATGACTATGCTCTCACTGATTTTGCAATCAAATGCCTCCAGTTTCTCGACATTCTCAATCATATCAAGAATGTGTGGGCTAACCGGTTGGCCCTTCTGGAGTTTCGCCTCAAAGAAGCGACATGTATGCTCATAAGTAACGATTCTCGGTGCTTTTGAGAATTCATTAGTGAGCGTGGTGAAAATCTTATTTGCACCTTGGGCAATGAAGCGTCTTTGCAAATTGGGTTCCATAGCAAAGATGAGTACGCTTTTTATCGCACCCGCTTCCATAACGAAGTCACTATAAGCAAGTGACTCGTTAGCTCTCGCATTGGGGCCTGGGTTTGGCGGTATTGTCTCAGTCAAGTACTGGAGCTTGCCGTCAGCGATGGCTGCATTCCGTAATGCCGCCTCCCAGTCTGCAAAGTTGGACCTGTCATTCTTCAGTCGTGTGGACTGATTCATGTGGTCCATGAAAGTTTTAAGCCAAGACTCGCGTACGAGTATGGCACTTGGCATATGGACATCATTATGGCCAGCCATTTGTTATAGCAGTATTATCAATATAAAACGAATTCTACACTGCGAAAAGAAGAAAAACATAATAATAAGCATACTCATCGATATGAATTAAGTCTAGTGCAAAACTTGTTTAATGCGAAGACTCAAACATTTATACAATTGACCTCCCTCAAGAATTATATAAATGATCCCAAGACTCAATTATCTGTAAATTGATAAGCCAACCTCTTGGCTAATTCTACCTTTAGAATTCTTGGTCGATAAAATTTTATCTATAGTCCATCATAATCACGAGAAACTCTTCGGATTATAATGTTGAGGTAAAATAAGTCAACACATACTACTTACCCAACGTAGAAGGGGTCATATGGAGAGTAAGGTCCTATATGCCTACCGACGAAGAAGGGATTCATAGTAGTTTGGCATATAAAGACTAGTCTCAATTTTAGGTTTTAGAGGAAGATCCCATCAACTTTATTTTAATTCATTTTAAGTGAACGAATATCTAGCATGCGAGAATGAATAAAATAAGATGATGGCTTAAAATTCGTGTGACATCTTTATGTTCATGATAACTAACATCCAAACTATATGAGTCAATTTTTATGCATTTTAGTAGTAGGTGGTTTGGTTTAGGCGCAAAATGATGCACTAACTATCATGTGATGAAAAGCAACAAGAACGAAAAATACGTAAAATTACAAAGTCCTAGTGTCGCCTATCTACCAAAATGAACAAAATACAACTTTGGAATCCATCCATGATTGGACCCGAAAAGCTTGTCTTGATGTTCCATCTTGGTCCATGTACCGGGAGTGAGCAATCCGATCTCCATATTTAGTCTTCTCAAATTACATTTAATAAATTACAAAATATAAACCTATTTACATTCTAATTTAAAAACATAATTTCAAAGAAAACAAAAAGAGATTCAAGATCTCAAAATTACATCAAGATCATGTTTCCATCATTACGAAAACATAATCAACTAAGGCCACACTAGGTAATACAAATTACAACCAATTGCAAAAAATACGTAAATAAACCATTCAACAAATCATTCAACAAAATAAAATGCATCAACAATAAATTAATCATTCAAGACATAATTCCTTAATTATGTAGATTAATTTATCCAAACCACCTAATTTAAAATGATCAAAATTATGTGACAATTCCTTAATTACTCACAATAATTTCAATCAAACATAATCCAATTTTAATTCATATTATCGTATAATATGAATTAATCCAACATTATCTTAAACCGTTTTAAAATAATTGGGTATCAAATAATTGTGAACTTTTTCACAACAACAATCATTCATTATCAATATAATGCATAAAAGGAAAAAAAATTCGGCCAACATTAAAAAAAAAACAAAAAAAAACCGATTTTTTATTTTTATTTTTTTATTTTTTTCAACATTAAAAAATTCGGCCAACATTAAAAAAAACAAAAAAAACCGAAAAACCGAAAATTAAACATATAATTTGATGTTGCTAATATTACAAGATCGGTACAATTATCAACATTCAATCATTATTAAACATTGATTCAAACTAGATGATTCAATTTAACAAATTAAAATGAATATCTAAATCATGATTAAATCGATTATCTAATATTCAACTAATCATAATTGATTTGAACATCATAAAAATTAATGAATCATGATGCAAAACAACAATTTGTCATCATGTATACCGAAAATATATAGCACAAACAAATGTTCATTAACATTCAAAAACAATTTCCATTTATGTTTTAATTTAATCCTTATTAAATTAAAACATCTACAAATTTATCATATTGTCATCTTAACAATTTAAAACAACAATATCAATAAATCAAAATGAAAACAATAATCAAAATAAAAAAAATAAACTGTAACACCCGCAAATGTACCCTATTTTTCTAGTAGAAATATTTTACGAAACCTTTTCAGTAAATTTAAGTTTTAAATTAGAATTTTAAGTTCCGAGTCGAATTTAGAATTTCCGAGTTCGTATTTGGAATTTCTGCGAGATTCCATGAAAATCCCGTTTTAAGGCGAGTTTGACTTTTCTTGACTTTTGAGTCGAGTTTGACTTTTCTTGAATTTTAAGTCGTCTTTGACTTTTCTTGAAATTTTAAGTCGTCTTTGACTTTTCTTGAAATTTTAAGTCGTCTTTGACTTTTCTTGAATTTTAAGTCGTCTTTGAATTTTCTTGACTTTGGAACCGTCTTTGACGTTCGTTGACTTTTCCACTTACTCACCCTATATATACTCCCTCATAACCTAACTCCCTCACAACTCAATCTCCTTCTTCTTCCTCATACAAACCACCAAAACTAGCCTCCATATTTGCTCAAGTCTTAATATCGATCCTACGCCTTCATTTCTTGCTCAAATTCCCGTAAGTTCGTCTTATTCTTCCCCTCTTATCTTCCTCTATCCGTATTGGTAATAAAATTACCGTCTTTCTCGCTTTTTAAATTATCCGTCTTTCTCAAGGTGAAAGATATTCATCTTTTATTATCTAATTGTATGTAGGTGGAGACTAGGAAGGTTTAGAAACCGTTTAAAGACACGAAAAGGTAACGGTGAAGGGTTACTCGGTATCATTTACGTGTTTTACATG
>JAIUZE010003789.1:0-10393 GCA_022085475.1 Heliosperma pusillum
CTAATAATATTACTAAGTGTAGTAATTAGATTATTAGTTATTTTAAGGGATCTACTATTTTATACTAGTGTAGTATTTCAAATAGTGATTAAAGGGGTAGTCTTGGGTGCATCTAATAGGAGTGTTCTAACACTTAGAACTTGGAAGTTCATCCCTAACATTGTAAGCTCAAGAACAAAGTAGGAAGGAGTCCTATTTTGTGCCCATATTTGTCATAAGATCAATGTAAGGAAAAGTTCTTCTTATCTTTGTCTTATTATGTTATGCATGCATAAGATTTATTTAGTTTAAGTGTAAACTAAATGTATAATGATATTAGAAGTGTCTAATATTGAGTTTAAGAAACTTACATAACCTTGCATAAGATTAACATAAAATAAGCATATGAGATGGATTAAAACATATAAATAGAAAATAAACACTTATTCGTGTGAAATCAACACAAAGAATCTATCTTTCACTAGTAAATACTACAATTAATATATAAAACACATATTGATATCGAGTAACCCTTCACCTTTACCTTTTTCCGTCTTCAATCATCTTCTAGGTCGTCATCCACCAAGTAATAGTCCTTGCCGGGATCTTGAAGGTTTCCTCCTACAAAATTCGACATAAAAGATGAACAATTTCATCTTGGAAAAAGATGGAGAAATGATAGTGAGCAAGATTGGATTTTTATTACCTTAAAAGAAATAGGGAAAGAAAATAGGAAGAATAAACTAAAAACTAAGAGATTTGAGTGAGTTAAGGGGGGTTTTGTGTTGTAAGATTCAAGACTCAACAATGGTGAGAGAGAGAGGTTAGGGTTTTTTTTTGGAGAGAATGAAGATACGTAATGTTGCTGAAGTTTTAGAACGAAAAGAGTGGTATTCGGGCTAAGTAGAGTGAGGGGACATATAGAAAATTCCCAACACAAGTTCGGGAGTCTTACCCACATGGAATTACGAGTATAACCCAAATACGGGCTCAGATTCGATAGATTAGACATGGGTTTTACCCAACTAGCTAAATTCTAATCTAAAGCTAAAATTAAACTAACTAAGAATAATATAATATTATCAAATTATAAATACTAAAATCGCGGGTGTTACCCCCACCGTGGTTTTCAGAATCCCGTTTCTACAATGTGATTCCATGAAATCTTACTATCTGAAATATCATAACCAATCTCGATCCTTGGTGGATGTTAAATTATAGTGTCTTATGATTCAATTTAATTATAATCGGTTGTTTAAACATGTGCTATAAAGACACACATTAATAAACCAAATGAGTAATATTCACAAGATTTTATCATGAAATTCAAGTAAAAACTAAGTTATACATTTGCTTAGAGGTACAGGTTAGAAAATCCGAACTAAAAATAAATGTGAAATTATAACACCATCTTATAATAATTCAACTCAACGGTCCAATTTAATAAAAGTAATTGTAAAATTAATGAGCATTTTTCTTTATTTAAAGGCTTTTAGTAATACAATTTTCACATAAGTTTTCATTAACATGTTTTAATAATGAAATTAAGTTTCATAGTTAGTTTGTTTAATCTTAGTAGAAAATGAGACTTGAGGTAGAATTGTTTTTTAATTTCTATAGGTGCCTTTTTTTGTTTTTTTAAATTAACTAATAATTGTGGCCAATTTATGAAAAAAATAGAGAGGAAAAAAGAACTTAAACTACAAATTAGATAACTCATTATTTAATAAGTGAGTAGAGTGTGACATAATTGAATACTTGGCCTTTGTTAATACATTTAGAACCAATACACGCGGAAGAAAGTTTTCTCCTAATATGCAAGAAAATGATTCGGAGTATTACATATAAATACTGTTATTTCTGATACAACTTTTAAATTCACTTATCATACAGGATACAAATTGTGTCAATGAAACAGGTAGAGATATATTTAAATATTTATGGATTTGAAGCTTCTATAAGCCAGCAGAATCAAGTGTTCATTCATGTGGCGTATAATGATGTCAACATTTGAAAAGTTTAAAGATGAATCTGTGTTGAAACCGCGACTCACCGTGCTTCAGAATTTTGTTTCTACCATGTGATTCTATGCAATCTTACTATCTGGAATATCATACCCAATCCCGATCCTTGGTGAAATCTTAATATTATAGTGTCTTATGATTCAATTTAATTATAATCGATTGTTTAAACATGTTCAAAAAGTATAATAACCCAAATGAGTAATATTCACTAGATTTTCCCATGAAAATTCAAGTATAAACTCACTTATACCTTTATTTAGAGGTACACGTTTGAAAACTTGAACTGTAAATAAATGTAAAATTATAACACCATCTTGTTAGCATTCAACTCAACGGTCCAATTTAATTAAAAGTAATTGTAAAATTATGGACCCTTTTTCTTTATTTAAATGCTTTTAATAATACAATTTTCACATAAGTTTTCATTAACATATTTTAATAATGAAATTAAGTTTCATAGTTAGTTTGTTCAATCTTAGTAGAAAATGAGACTTGAGAAAGACTTATTTTTTAATTTCTATGGGTTCCTTTTTCTATTTTTTTTCAATTAACTCATAATTGTGGCCATTTTAGGAAAAAACTAAGAACGGAAAATTAATTTAAGCTAGAATTTTGAAAACTCATTATTTAATAAGTGAGTAGAGTGTGACTTAATTGAATACTTGGCCTTTGTCAATACTTTGTGAACCAATAGGGGAAGTAAGTTTTCTCCTAATATGCCAGAAAACGATACGAAATAAGAATTATAAATATTATTACTGCTGATACAATTTATAAATTCACATATTGTACTGGATACGAATTGTGTTAATGAAACAACTAGATATAATTTAAATATTAATGGATTTAAACGTTTCTATAAGCCAGTGGAATTAAATGCTTATTCGTGAGGCGTTAGATGATGTCAACCTTTGAAAAGTTTAAAGATGAATCTGAGTTGAAATCGCGAGTTCCCACCTTGGTTTTCGGAATTATGTTTCTATCACATGATTCCATGCAATCTTACTATCTAAAATATCATAACCAATCCCGATCCTTGGTGAAATCTTAATACTATAGTGTCCTATGATTCAATTTAATTATAATCGGTTGTTTATACATCTATAATAAGGACCCACACAAATAACCCAAATGAGTAATATTCACAAAAATGTCTCATGAAAATGCAAGTATAAAGTTACTTATACCTTTATTTAGAGGTACAGGTTAGAAAACCTGGACTAAAAATAAATGTGAAATTATAACACCATCTTATCATCCTTCAACTCAACGGTCCAATTTAATTAAAAGTAGTCGTAAAATTAATGAGCATTTTCTTTATTTAAATGCTTTTAATAATACAATTTTCACATAAGTTTCCATTAACATATTTTAATAGTGAAAATAATTTTCATAGTTAGTTTGTTCAATCTTAGTAGAACATGACACTGGAGCTAGATTTGTTTTTAAATTTCTATGGGTGCCTTTTTATGTTTTTTTAAGTTACATCATAATTGTGACCAATTTAGGAAAAAAAAAGACAAAAGAATTTATGCTAGAAATTTGAAAACTCATTGTTTTATAAGTGAGTAGTGTGTGACTTAATTGAATAGTTGGCCTGTACATTTAGAACCAATACACGTGGAAGTAAGTTTCCTCTTAATATGGTGGAAAACGATACGGAATCTACTATATATAAAAGAGGATTCATTTAAAGGCCTTATATTGGCTAATGAGCTTAATGGAAAAAAAAAGTAAGGTCTCACATTTTTTCCTACTAATTAATTATTCTCTCTCCTCCCCACCTTTATCATCCTAGTTAATTAATATCTGTATTTATTTCTTCTACTTTCATACAAATCTAATTTTTTAAATAATTTGATTTCCGTCGAATAAATCTAATTTATAAATGAAAAATGTTTGGTTTTAATTTATAAATAATATATGTTTTTATATAGGGAAATCCACACTAAAATTTCCGAAAACAATTAATCTGGTATTCATAAAATATATGTCTTATTTATTAGTTACGACCCGTACATTTTTTGTGCGGTTTTAAAACTAGTATTAAATATAAAATTGTTACTTATGATACAACTTATAAATTCACATATCATATTGGATATAAAATATGTCAATGAAACAGGTAGAGATATATTTAGATATTTATAGATTTGAATGTTTCTATAAGCCAGCAGAATAAAGTGGTTGTTGTGGGGTTTAATGATGTCAACATTTTAAAAGTTTAAAGATGAATCTGAGCTGAAACCGCGACTTCCCACCGTGATTTTCAGAATCATGCGTTTCGCATGTGTTTCACAGAAACCATCATTTCTTGTGTCACTTTCATATTTACAATTCAGTTGAGGCGAATGTGAGAATCCTCGCGAAAGCATAAAAGTAAACAAGTAATATGCAGCGGAATTTAGAGAATTTTTAGAAGTTGTAAAACATATTTCGCAATGATCGACATAAAATAAAGTCCAAGGTAACAAACAAAGTAGTTGGGCCAAATAAAGTCGACAATCAACTACAAGGGGTGTGACAATCCCAAAAATATACAATAATGCCAAAATGTAAGAGTCTAAACGGCTAAAGGTAAATCATCATGGAACGATGCTCGCTAGCTCACACTAGTCTCACCTAATGTAGCACCGACCTGTACATGTTCATTCATTAAAAATGAATGGCACAGTCAATGGGGAATAACTCGGAGTTCTCCCAGCCATATCACATCAAAACGTACTTAACAAAAGCATGCAAGTATACATCATCATCGAATATGAACAATATCATCATTATATATAAAAAATATCATCATCCTATATAAACAATATCATCATCCTTTATAAGCAATATCAAGTAACCGAAACTAGGGGAAGACTCCCTCATGGCAACCATATAGATCACTAATGCATGGCTTGCAATCTCGCCATTAGCGACCATATGCTTCAGAAGGTTAGGGACTTAACAAGCAAACCAATCATAGGTATTTAATAATTCAGGTACACAATCAAACACACTCTCACGGTAAGTGACACGCATTAGCATCTGCATTAAGCAAGACATGACTAACAAGTCCACGGGATAAGATGTTTCCTTGAGCCGTATACGATAAGATATCTCGCATACTCATGACTCTAATCTTCGCGGTAGGACTACGATAATAGTACGGTCCTAGTTTAAACCTGAACAGACTCTCGGGATAAGACGTACCCCGATTCGACATGTGGTAAGACGTGCCACATCCAAGACTCGATCGACAGAACGGAGTCGAGTACCCCAAATCCGGCAGAACGGCAACGGAAGAGGCGGATTGAAGAAGGTTATACCAAATCCGGCAGAATGGCAACGGAAAGGTTGTCATATAAACGTCGAGCAAGTACGCTACATGAAATGACACCACCTCGCAAGGATACAACATTTGACGGCCGAGTCGATCAACGCTAAGCGTTCGCCTCCCAACAACGTCGCCATATCCCCACTAACAACAATAGAATGTACCTTTATCGCTCCGACATAAATTCTAACGAATATAAGGATAAAAAAAGGGAAATGAGAGCTCAATATCATCCAACAACTAAGACTCAAAAACTACTCAAGGCATAAACGACTTAAATTAGTTGAACATCCAAAACCTATCACCAAGCATGTGAATAAATCATGTGAGACACAATATCGTCCTTATATAAATATTCAAGATCATTCCATAAGATTATAACATGAACTAACCGTAAAAACCGTCTCATATGAAGTCATGTGAAAAAGAGAGAAAACGATTTACAGGGATCCCCAGCCGGTCAGGCAACCAGCCGGCCGTCTGGGCGACCAAGGCAAAGTGCAAAACTCAATAATAATATACAGGGACTCCCAGCCGATAGGCATACCAGCGGCCGGTGGGCCGGCTGGGGGTTCCTCCACCATGATAAAAATCAACCAACTTCAGGGGGCTCACAGCCAGTCGACTGACCAGCTAACGGTCAGCCGCCTAGGAGTTCGAGTCATCCTTCAATATTTCAGAAAACACAACAGAGACTCCCAGCCAGTCGGCTCACCGGCGGCCGGATGGACGGTTCGAAGGTCGAGACACTTCCAATTTTCCATAAACCATGCAGGGGTTACCAGCCAGTCGGCCGCGGTCGGCTGACTGGCGGCCGGCCGGCTGGGGGTTCCCCTTGTCCAATTTTCGTTAAAAAACATTATTTTCACATCAGGAGGTTCCCAGCCGGTTGGAGGGCCGGTGGCCGGTGGGCCAGCTGAGACTTCTTTTGTCCGAAAATCATCCAACACCACACCCATTTGCATTTACCAACATAATTCATCACCAAACATCATTTAAGGCATCATGTGAGTAGTAAATCATTTCATACAACATTAAAACATCATGAGGCTATCATTTAAGATATTAAATACAAGTTTAAACAATGATAAGAGGGGTTTAGCATCAATACTACTAATTTCCACAAGTTAAAGCATATGAGATGAATTCCAACAAGTAAATGAGTTGTAGTCACAATTTAATACTAGAAAGACATAAAGGAATCATCTTTCACTCAAAACCTACTCTAAACACATAAAATCACATAAGATGTGACACTGAGTAACCCGTCTACGTTACATTTTCTAGCTCTTCACTCTTCAAGTTCCTCTTCAATCAGAATATAGTCCTTCTCCGGGTCTTTAAGATCTCCTCTTACAAGAAAATCCAACTTGAGATAAACTCAAGCCTCAAGAAAAAGATGGAAATGCGAAGTTTTACATGCATGAGTCTTTATTACCTTAGAAGAAAGGAAAGGGAAAAGGGGAAGAATGAAACAAGAATTAAAGAAAAGGAGTAAGAGATGAGAAAGTTATGGTGGTTTTGAGTTGTGAGAGGTTTATGAGTGGAAATGAAGTTTTAGGGTTTTTGTGAGGAAGATGAAGTTGACTATGTGCTGAAAAATGAAAAGAGAAAAGAATTAGAGGGCTTATTTTTTGTGGGTAAGGAGAATAGAAGGTCCAACCTTCACTTGGGACCCTTACTTAAATTTTCGAGTAGAACCTGAATATGGGCTCGAAAATGACGGACTAGACACAGATTTAACCCAACAATTAAAATTCTAATCTAAGAATAAAATTAAGACTATTTAATAATAATAAAATATTATTAAATTCTAATTGCTAAAATTGCGGCTGTTACAATCACCCCGCCTTTTAAAACGTTCCGTCCTTGAAACTTGAACGTAAGGAGTGATACCTTAAGTAAAATGACTCGGGTACTTGTCGCGCATAGATGCTTCCATCTCCCAAGTCTCTTCCCCAACTACACCACACTTCCATAGAACTTTCACTAGGGGCACCACCTTCCTTTATTAACTTCTTGTCTTTCTGATCCAAGATACGAATCGGCTTCTCTTCAAACGATAGATTTGGCTCGAGCTCAGAAACTTCGGTTTGTAAAACATGACTCGGATCACTTATGTACTTCCTCAACTACGACACATGGAACACATCATGAACTTTGCCCAAATTCGGGGGCAAGTCCAACTTATAGGCCCCATCACCAATTCTCTTCACGATTTCAAAGGGTCCAATGTACTTTGGACTCAACTTACCCTTCACACCAAACTTTTTCACACCCTTCATGGGGGACACTTTCAAGAAAAGCTTATCACCAACATCAAACTCTAAGGGTCTTCTTCGGGTATTGTCAATGGACTTTTGGCGATCTTGGGCGGCTTTCATCCTTTCACGGATGATCTTCACATGGTTGATTGTCTCGACGAGGTTGTCGGGACCCAAATCTCGAATGTTACTCAACTGGTCCCAACAAATATGGCTACGACACTTCCTTCCTTAAAGAGCTTCATAAGGCGCCATCTTGATGGATGCATGATAACTATTGCTGTAGGAGAATTCCACCAATGGTAGGCTCTTCTCCAACTAGCTTACAAAAGTCAAGGGCAAAAGCTCTCAAAAGGTCTTCAAGAGTTTGAATGGTCCTCTCAATTTGGCCATCGGTAGCGGTACTCATCAAAAACTTGCTACCCATGGCTTCTTGCAAAGCCTTCCAAAATCTCGAACAAAAACTCAGGTCTCGGTCGGAAATGATCTCCTTAGGAACATCGTGGTAGCGAACAATCTCATCAACATAAGCTTTGACTAGTCAATCCAAGTTCCAAGTCTCCTTAATAGGAATGAACTTGGCACACTTGGTCAACCTATCAACAATTGCCCAAACTTCATGCTTACTACCCACGGTTCTAGGCAACGCCATCACAAAGTCCATGGAGATGGACTCCCATTTCAAAAAAGGAACATCCAAAGGTTGTAATAAATTACTAAATAAACTACAAGAGAAAGCTCGTTTCGCGACGTAAAAGTCCGTCGCAAAACATGGTATTTCCGTCGCAAAAAACAGTTTTGCGACGGATATGCGACAGATCATGTCTGTCGCACATTTTCGTCGCAAACAGTAGTTTCTGCGACGAATTAGTCCGTCGCAGCTTATCTGCGACGGAATATCCGTCGCCAATAGAAATAGCGACGGATGGCAGGTGGCAGTAAAGTCAAACAATAAGTCCACTTTTGCGACGAAAATTCCGTCGCAAAAGTTGACTGACTGTTTGACTTGACTGCCACCTGTCTAGCCAAGTCAAAGAAATAGTCAACGTGACTTGACCGCGCTTTGTACATCTTGTCGTCTCCGGGATGATTTGAATAAGGGGATAGATGCGCTTCATCAAGGATTCTCTTCCTAAGATCAAGGGCATTGGGAACAAATATTCAGCCCCGAAATCGAAGAACTCCATTGTCCTAAATCTTGAAATCTTTTTCTTTGCCTTCAAGTAGCTTTGCTTGAATAGATTTTTAAGTAGCATCGTCCAATTGATTCTCTCGGATTTCACGATGAAGAACGGGCTCGGCAACCATAGCACCTATGTAATCAAACCCATGCTCTACAAATTCAATCTTCGGAATTCGGCACAAAGGTCAACGGGCAACGCTCGAATGACACTCAAGGAATGAGTAGACTTCCTACTAAGGGCATCGGCAACCACATTACCTTTCCCTTCATGATAGAGCAACTCAAAATCATAATCATTCACCAACTCCAACCATCGCCTTTGTCTCATATTTAACTTCTTTTATTTAAATATGTATTTCAAACTCTTGTGATCGGTGTAGATACGACAATGGACACCAATGAGATAATGTCTCCAAACCTTCAATGCATGAACAACGGCGGCTAACTCAAGGTCATAAGTAGGGTAGTTCACCTCGTAAACTCTCAATTGCTTCGAAGCATAATAAGCAACAACCTTCTTGCTTTGCATAAGAACACACCCCAAACCCCCCAACTTGGAAGCATCACAAAACACATCCAAGTCCACACCATCTTCGGGTAAAGCAACACCGAAGCGGTAGTTGACCTTTGAACTCTTGAAACGCGGCTTCACAAGCTTCGCTCCATACAAATTTGGTTCCTTTATTCAAGAGATGGGTCATTGGCCTGGCAAGCTTGGAAAAGTCTTTAACAAAGCGACGGTAATAACCGGTTAGACCAAGCACACTTCGGATTTCTCCAACATCGGTAGGACTCTTCCACTCAACAACGGTTTCAATCTTCGAAGGATCTACCATAACACCCTCTTTAGAGATCACATGCCCAAGAAAAGACACTTTAGGCAACCAAAACTCACATTCGGAAAACTTAGCAAACCACCTTTGTCATCAAAGAATTCCCAAAATAATACGAAGGTGAATAACATGCTCTTTATAATCCTTCTACTGAACGGTCCAACTTAATTAAAAGTAATTGTAATATTAATGGGCATTTTTCTTTATTTAAATTGTTTTAGTAATAAAATTTTCACAGAAGTTTTCATTAACATATAATAATAATGAAATTAAGTTTCAAAGTTAGTTTGTTCAATCTTAGTATAACATGAGACTTGAGGTAGACTTGTTTGTTTTAATTTCTATGGGTGTCTTTTTTGTCCTTTTAGTTAACTCATAATTGTACCCAATTTAGGTAAAAAATTAAAAAGGAAAAAAGGATTTAAGCTAGAAATTTGAAAACTCATTATTTAATAAGTAAGTAAAGTGTGACTTAATTGAATATTTGGCCTTTGTCAATACATTTAGAACCAATACACGTGGCAATAAGTTTTCTTCTAATATGCCAGAAAATGATCGATACGGAATATTAAATATAGATATATTACTTCTGATACAACTTATAAATTCACATATTGTACTGGATACGAACTATGTCAATGAAACAGGTAAAGATATATTTAGATATTTATGGATTTGAAAGTTTTTGTAAGCCAGCAAAACCCAGTGCTCATTCTTGTGGCGTTTGATGATGTCAACATTTGAAAAGTTTAAAGATGAATTTGAGTTCAAACCGCGGCTCCTATATCTCG
>JAIUZE010003790.1:0-14915 GCA_022085475.1 Heliosperma pusillum
GAATATACATTATCATACCTCTTCTAGAATCTTAGTCAAGAAGGTGGGTTCTTAGATCCAGTTTACAATCATCTATTATGATATGCTGTAATCGCTAAGGATATTCGAAGGAAATCAAAGAATTAAGGTTGTGGGCAACACTCTTTGCCTACCAAGTTATCTTTGAAAACATTTTAATGTTCATCCATGCAAATTTCGATCTTAAAAATCAATTGACATTGAAGAGGTCGTACTTCTTCAAGTAAAATTTACCAGGTCACATACCTGACCATCATGCATGGAGTCCATTACGAATCGTATGACTCTAAGCCATATCAATAAGTTGGGACTAAAAACAGTCTTTTATAAGTCGCATATTAGAATTCATCACTATAAAGGAGCGATAAAATTCCACCTAACCTCCTAGGTTCCGAAGAAACAACTACCGAACAAGCAATGAGGAAAACTTTTTCCGGACCTTATGCTCAGTTTGTGGCTCTTGAAACATTTTCTCCCACTCTGTCTTATCAAGAAATAATCGTATTTTTATTGAAAGACAGCATCACGAGTCACAAACGCTTTGTTCTCGTGGTCAATGTGGGATTATTGAGCACTTGTTTCATTCAAATAACTTATAAATTATGTACGCTACCTACCCATATCGTATATGGAATGAAATCAGACTGTTTTAAATGTGTTTTAATATGGTGGGAAAAGAAATAGCAGACAAAAATATTAAGATCCCAAGGTTATTCAAATGGCTCATTTTGACTTTGATAAAGACAAAACAATATCGTATAAGGTTCTGTTTCTCTATTCAACAACACCTTATCTAATAATGTGTTTTAGAGAAGTTAACTTGTAAAATCATTTCACAATACTTTTGGTGAAAATCAAAGTCAATACTTAGATATTTATGGTTACGATTTAGTCGTAAGTCCTTGATCTAATGCTCTAGTGGTTAACTACTTCTCATTGAAGCTCTTTGAACTTTTCAAAGATTTCTCTTAGCACCTCATTAAGTCGAATCAAACATAATATCTACTTAAATCGTCGGTAAATCAAGTGAAGTAATCATTACCATCTCTGGTTGTGTTTGTTATTGGACCACACGTATTCTTATGTAATGGGGCCAATAATTTACTAGTTCGATTTCCTTTTCAACAAAAAGGGCACGAATCATCTTGCCTTGAATACAAGATTCGCACACACCATAAGATTCAAAATCAAATGGTTTAGGGATACTAGTCGATACTAGCCTTTTATGTGCTACACAATCCAGAATTAAGATTAGATTTGGGTCACCAATTTTGAGCCTTTTTCAATCTATATGACAAGTAATTACTAGTTTAGGTCAAGAATATATTTACCTTTGATTGGTATGGGATAACCATTGACCAAGTATAGGCATAAAAAGATACAACGTTTGTTCTATTCACAAAAGTGAAACACTTGTGTCGTACACAAAAGTGGATACTATATTCTTTATTTAGAGGTTATGTACATAATAACGTTTATTAAACTATACCTCTAAATCCAAAACTAGATTGATCACATTATAACTTTTATATGTCTCTTTAGAAATAAAACTACAATAGTTATATTTCCCTTGTAGGTCGACATTTAATTATGGTTAGTCGTCACACGAATCATTATTATATGCATTGAATACATTGATGAAAACCATAATAGGTATCTAATACCCAAAAATTGCATTTAGCAAAATAAATGTCGATCATATAGATATTATGGGTGAAAAATTACACCCAATTTCTAACTCTTTAGAAAACTTTGGGAAAATTCTTTTCTTGTGTCCTACACTGTAAAATAGAATCGTCAAAAGTTGGGTTCGACACCTTGCTTGGGTTTTGACTTTACTATTCAAAATAGTCTTGCCTTTTTCCCTTGCCTTGTGTCAAAGTCGAGCCAACCTACTCTTGAACCTCGTCTTAACAATTAAGAATATAAACATCATTCTTAGTGCTCCCACTCACTTTCATGAATCTCTACTTAGACAAGTATATTGGAATTTGACGAGCTTATTTAACGGGGTCGTTAATTCCACAAATTAGCTATGCCAAATAACAATTTATAAAACCAAATCTAGACTCAAACCAACCTAAGTAAAGGGTAGTAAGGGTAAGACAAGGATCGAACCCAAGGGAAGGCGATGAATGCTAAAAATCTAATCTAGACTCTTGCTAAAAACCGATTAAACAAATCAATTAATCTAACCACAAATTAAAACACTAATTGAAACAAAGACTTGAATTACTTACAAACTATGATATTCACAATGGTAAACACGTAGATAACAAATAAGGAGAGAGTTTTTCATGAGAAAAGATTATCAAGCCTAAAAATCACCAACACTAACTAAATACTCAAAGATTCAAATAAGGAGAAGTAACTTAGTGCAATTATCCCAAGTTCCCCCACAATTAACAAAGTAAAGATCCCTCCTTTCCTCCCTTCTCTAATTATCTATTTCAAACTTCTAAGAATTAGCCACCATGAATTAAACCATCCATAAATGACCCAATACAACTAAACCCATACTTATTAAAACATAAGCATAAATAAAGATGCAAGCTTTAAGCACAAAACCAAAGAAGCATGCTAGAATCATGTAATAAAACATTAAACCATGTCCTAAATACACAATAATCCAAATTCCACTCAAAAGATTCCAACTTTTAAACCAAAGTTACAATCTTTCAAGTTGCTTCAACAAATACCAAGACAAATCAACCAAATTCATCAAGACAAAGCAATTTAATCAAACAAACAATTACTAAGATGGTTAGCCTTAACAACAATTCATTCAACAATGAAATTCAAACATAGGAAAATGGAATTAAATAGAGAAGGAAGGATTAAAAGGTCTTACAATGCTAAAAGGGAAGAACTTGTTCAAATTACACTAAGCAAAAGAAGATTAGCTACCCATAGTCTTCATAATACAACCAATTTCTAAATAATAACCAATTACAAGAGCCAAACTTGAAGAACAAAGTAGAGAAAATGCTAAGGAAAATATGATGTTGTATGTTGAATGCTTGATGCCTTTCTCTCTCTTCAGAATTCTTCTTTTATACCCTTGGTCCGCAAACCTAGGGGCCTTGAAAGGTGGTCTTCCAAAAGACAAGACGAGAAAACGAAGAAAACCCGTGCTGAGAGATGACGCAGGCTGCGTCCTACGACGCAGGCTGCGTCGAGCACTGCCGGATTTTTGCCTTGTTTTCCTTCTTGACTTTCGTTGACCCAAGGATATTAGACCCCGCCTTGACTTCCATTGACCCATTGGGCTTGGTCTTCATACCTTGATGATTCATTGCAAGCCCACTCCAATTTCCGGGTTTTATGGGTCTCGGGTTTTCGGGTTTGACTTTCATTGACTTTCGGGATTTGACTCTCAAAATTTACTTAAAATACTAAATATTAACATTATTACAAAAACTAAAATTAACATAAAACATAGCTAATGACCCGTAAAAAGTAAAACGAAAGACTCTAAAAATTGCTACTAGACACGACAATATTTGACGTTGTCAAACACCCCCACACTTGGACTTTTACTCGTCCCGAGTAAAACTCGAGATTAGCACAAACGACACGAGCCCAACAAAGTGTGTGTGGAGGTATTGACCTCTCTTCCCTCACTACACCCTTCTTATACTCCCTCTTAAACAATCCACCAATGACAAAAACAAAACAAAAAGA
Organism: Heliosperma pusillum; assembly: GCA_022085475.1. Taxonomy (NCBI): domain Eukaryota; kingdom Viridiplantae; phylum Streptophyta; class Magnoliopsida; order Caryophyllales; family Caryophyllaceae; genus Heliosperma; species Heliosperma pusillum. The sequence continues at coordinate 3,703 of JAIUZE010003790.1, forward strand.
CTCAATTCTTGTGACACTCTTCTCTCACTCCCCCTCCTTATATCATCCCTCAAGACTAAAGACACGACATGCCACCTACTCCGACTCAAATCAACTCCTCCCTACTTATAGCTCCCAATAAAGTAGTATGACCATCTTTGCCTTATCCCAAGGCATAGCGAGATGGTCTTTCTCAACAATCTTCACACAAATCCACTCCTTATATCACCCCCTTATTACTCCACTAATGCAAATCATGGTTACTTGGTTGGCCCCAAACTTCACAATTTGCACAACCAAGCGACCACCAAAACAATCCACCAATTTGAAACAAAGTTTTGTGGCTCAAAAATAAAAATAAATGGGGTCCTCAGCTAGCCTCCTTCCAAATTTCCTCCTTATCACTCCCTTCTTATTCCTCCAAAAATTCTCATCATAGGAAGAATTGTGCTCAATTTTTTTTTCATTTTTTCATTTTTTTTCATTTTTTTTCTTGAAAATCCCTCATTTTGCCTAAGGTGCCCTTTCGGGTTTTCACCTTAGCTTTTCCTTTCTTCTCATTGGTGGCTCGCAACTCGATTCTTCATTTTGCCCGGAATGCCCTTTCGGGTTTTCATTCCGTCCTCGGCCACCTTCCCAATCTTGCCTAGGTGCCCACCCTTGTGGGTTTTCACCTAGCCGGGATTTTCAATTTTTTCTTTTCTTTTTTTTTTTTTCTTTTTCTTCAAAATAAAGACATAAAAAAAAAAAATTACAATGCATCAAAAACAAACTAACTATGTACAATCTTCTCCCCCACACTTGGAATACACAATGTCCTCATTGTAGGAGAGAAGAAAAATGTTACCTCATCAATTATCGAAATGAGAAGAACCCGAGGCACCTCCTCGGTTTCTCCTCCTTTCCCTTGCTTCTCTAATCCGCCTTCTTCGCTCCATGCCTTCATCAAGGGTTGCTTGGGTGTATGGAGTTGGGTAATCCGGGTTTTGTTGCATGGACATCCCAAAGAGAGAGCTAGCTAAGCCATAGTCGTCCTCTTGTGCCACCGCATCCTCATAGGAGTCTTAAAGATAGGTGTGGTGGCGCTCATTTTGAACGTTAAAGTGGCTCGTAGCTTGCTCCCTCCAAGCATTTTGGGTGGCCCACATATCATTTTGTTCCCGCCATCTTTTATCTTGTTTCTCTCTCCATAGGCGGGCTTCCTCTTGCCCGTCTAGCATCCTCCTCCATTCCTCACTTTGAGCCCTCTCGGCCTCCGCTCTCAATCTTTCCCTCTCCTCCACAACATTGTGCCAATACTCCAAAGTCTCAAGCCTACCTCCTTGAAGTTGTTGCCAAGTGTTTGAGGCATCCACCCTCCCACTAATGTGCGCCAAGACGTCGTTGGTGCTAGCAAAATAGTTAGCCATTTGTTGTTGCCATGGCTCCACGGGTGTGCTAGAACGACCCTCCGCATCAAACATGGGGGTGTCGGTATCATGGTGGCTTTGGAATGGTGATTGGAAATGGAATGGTGGTGGTTGTTGTTGTTGTTGTTGTTGGTGTTGTTGTTGTTCTTGTTCAAAATTGGTGGTTTGGGAAGGTCCTTGCTCAATTGCAAGGATCTCAATCTCCTCTCTCAAATGCTCACTTCCCTCACCACCCTCTCTCCTTACCCTCCTTTGCCTCAAAGGCACTTCTTCTACCTCCTCCTCTTCCGCACTACTTACCCCCAAACTTTCCTCCCTAGGACAAACAAAATCCCATGCCGCGGGTCCTCTAGGTAAAGGATTGTTTTGAGGTCTAGGCAACTTCATGTAGCTTAGCCCGTCACTTCCCAACCAAAACCCTTTTAAGGGTTGCTCCTTGCTAGTCTTAAACATATGCACTTCCTCTAGCCCAAGACGGTTGTACCTCGTCAACCCCCTACAAATGTTCACCGCTTGATCATTACCGATGCCCCCCTCATAATGCCTTACCAAGAAAGAAATCACCCCCCCACAATGGATGCTTGCCCTTGCCGATTTTTGCCTATGCTTGATGCAAGCTCTCAAAAACAAATCGGCCCAATCCGGGATCCCTACCCCCTCCGGAAGCATAGTCCACAAACATAGCCGGATCTTCTCCGGCACTTTGGTGGGTTCTCCCGCGGAGTTGAAAATGGTGGTAAGGAACCTAGTAATTAGGCGGAGTACGGGGTGGGTGATGGCTGACAGTTTGGCATCCTTAGACGGGCCATGGTCATCGGCAATGTTACCCCACATCTGGTGCATTTTGCCCCTTGGGCACCTAATGTCTATGGGTTGCTTGGTGATTTTTAGGATTTGACGGATTTCGGAAGTTGGGGCTTCATGCCAAGTTTGGTTCAATCGGAATCGGTAGGCTTTCTCCTCACCTTCGGGCACATCCAACTCCGACAAGGTTGCTAGAAACTCGTATGCGAAACTCCTATAGGTGTAATCCCAGGAGTTTGGCTCGAGATAAGCCTCTAGCCCTACTTTAGCTAGCATGTCCCTTGTCAAGTTGAACATGCCTAAGGCATGGAGGGGGGTTGGGCAAAAGAATTTAGTGGCTACAAGAGGGTGAGTGGATATTTGATCCCAAATTTTCTTATATTGAGCTTGCATCCTCTCATAGCCCATAAACACCGCTTCTACCTCGGTGTCGGGCTCACTCACCGCGACCCTCTTATTTTTCCCTTTGCCAAACAACTTAGAGATCTTTGGTGCCATATCTGCAAAATGTAACAAACAACACACTACAACAATAACAAGCAATCACTCGAAAGGTTTTTCACTCAAGCAATTCAACAAACACTTGGTGTGCAACAATTCTACACCTCAAAAAGCTAGTGTTTGTTGAATTTCTTTACCTTACTCAGAAAACTTTATCCAATCCTAACTACACAATCAAGCAAGGGGAAAAGGGAACTCAACCTAAGACTAAAGCTAGCCTAATTCGAGCAAAAACTTGAAGATTGATGAAAAAGTCGAGTATGAAGTTATACCTTTGCTTTTCTACAAGATTCAAGTTCCTTGATGATTAGAAATAGGTAGGAATTCGACAAATAGCCTTAAAAACCCAGCAAAAGACCCGAAAAAACGAATTTGAGGGAAAAAATCTAGGTTTTTTAAGACGGATTTTCTGAGATTTAGGGTGAGTGAGATTGATTTTAGGGTTATTGAGTGTAGAATAATGATTAGGGAGAAGAATGGGATTGATTTTGATGAAAGTTGTGGAAGATTTGAGTGAGAAAGATGGATTTTTGAGGGATTGGGGTGGTTTTGAGTGTCTTTTTCGTGAAAACTGAAAGAGGAAGATGGGGTTTTGTGTTTGTGAAGAACACGGGCAAAGATAAGAAAATAAACTGAAGACTGCATTTGACGCAGGCTGCGTCGTGACGACGCAGGCTGCGTCCTACAACGCAGGCTGCGTCCTGCACTGCCGGTCCTTCCTAGCTTTTGCACTTAGCAAAATTTTTGCTAAGTGCTCCAAACACCCCCATACTTGGAATTTCACTCCAATGGCCCATAATAACCTCCAATATCCAAATTCCATCGATTCCCGAACTTTTTATCCGTGGCACGCATCCCGATGTAACAACCCGAAAAGTACCCTATTTTTCTAGTAAAAATATTTTACGGATACTTTTCAGCAAAGTTAAGTTTTAAAATAGAATTTATTGTTTCGAGTCGTATTTGGAAATTCCGAGTTCGTATTTGGAATTTCTGCGAGATTTCATGAGAATACCGTTTTAAAGTCATATTTGACTTTTCTTGACTTTTAAGTCGTCTTTGACTTTTCTTGACTTTTTAAGTCGTCATTGACTTTTCTTGACTTTTAAGTCGTCATTAACTTTTCTTGACTTTTAAGTCATCATTGACTTTTCTTGACTTTTAAGTCGACTTTGACTTTCGTTGACTTTTCCCGACTCACCTCGTAATTTTAAAGACCGAAATTATATTTGAAAAATAATAAATTTAATTTATTTTTATTAAGATTTATTTGAATTTATGATAATTTAATATAATTATTTTGAATTTATTCGGGATTAAAGAATAACTTTTACGGTTTAATCCCGAACGTCATTTAACTATTCCCGAGTCAACTTAAATCCCGAAACAAACCCGAAACTCGACTTTGGCATGAGTCACACGCCCCATGTCATATTTTTCCACTCACTTTAGATATTTTCATTTTTTCGATTAAACTAATACAAATATCTAAGATATTTGTTACTTTATCGATCCGTCAACGTAAATTACGCAAATCGCTTGAAAAACAGACCCGATTCTTCATGAACCACACGGCTCTCCTTCCTCTCTTAGGCCTTGATATTTTCTTTCTTTTCATTACAATAAGATAATATCTAGATATTTGGTTTAATTAACTTAATATCTAATTATATTTAATCAATTACCGTAATATATTTATTAAACCCGAGTCAATTCCGTAACAACAATTTCAAAACCCGACTCCATATTTCCTCTATATGTACACGGCTCACTCACCACACTTACTCACTAACAACTTTTCATTTTACAATAAATCAAATTAAGATCTAATTAACACTTTCTTTAATCGTTCTTCATCGTTCTTCGTCGTTCTTCGTCGTTCTTGAGCAAAATCATCATAAAACCTTCATTTCTTATTCAAATCCGTCCTAACTTATATTTCTAGAATCTCCTCTTCGCTCTCCATCTTCAAGTACGGTTTATTTTCAATTCCGACAAAATCGTTTTCAACACTTTAATTATGGAAAATCAAGTTTTAATTCTAATAATATTATTCTTGTCATTTCTTATAGGGGAAGATTTTGAAGACGAGTTTGGTGACTCGTATATTTTAGGAGAAGACTAGAAGACGGGTTTCTTGTTTCTTTAGTTCTTATTTTGATGCTAATTGATTTTTGTGCTAGCTAAGGTAACGATTCCGAGTTACTCGACGAATTAATGTTACATACCTTATGTTTTTGTTCATGTTATTGTTATTTATGGTTTTTAGTAGTATCATGATAAGTACTTATGATTTTCATGTTGTATGGAATTTTTAATATGTTAGTGTTCTTGACATATTTGGATGATTTATTTATAACCATGATTCTTGTATGATTGATGGTTAAATTGGTTGTTAAAAATGGATGTTGTTAATTAAAAACATGTTAGAATTAATTTGGAAGAGTGGTGGTTTAGGCCGTGGGAAATGGCCGTGTAGGGTGGCTGTGAACCGGCCGGTTCAGGCCTGGTTCAGACCGGTCCAGCCAGGTCTGGGTTGGTCCGGGGTTTGGTCCTTGGGAGTTGTGTCGATACTTGTTAGTTTTGTTGTTGTTTTGACGGGTTTTAATTATATTAAGCATTGCGGGAAATATTAAGAAACGGTTTTTAGTAAAGTCGATCAAAACAGTCCAAATCAGCCCAAAACAGCCGTGGGCCCAGTCCAGGCCCATGTTAGGTCCGGCCCAAATCAGCCCAAGAGTCACCTTGTTGGACTTGTGACGGTTTTTGAGTTTAGTGTTAATTTATCGTGTTTTGTAATATTTAGCAAGTGAGAAATGTTAATAAGTAAAATATTTAATTAAAAGGTTTTTCATAAAATTATTATTTCTCACATGTTAGAAATTATAATACGAGATTGTAGTTTAATTTGATGTCCTTTAAGTCAAGCGGGTTTTTGGTAAGAATTAATAATTCACATGTTAGAAATAGAATGAAATAACATGAAATGAATGTGATATTCTTATGTTCAAGCCTCGATGGCTAAGACTATGTTTCTAGCCGGTTTGGCCAAACGGGTTTGGTCAAACTAAGATCTAGTCAGCCCCGTTTTGACTGATGACCCGTCGCGGGACTCGGGTCGGGGATTTGTCTTCAGGTAAGGTTTTATTTAATGAATGAATGAATGAGCCTTAGTAGATATGAGGCGATATGATATTTGAATATGATTTTTATGCAATTAGTCACATGATAGGAAGTTTTTCCCGTGACTGTTTAATTATATGGTTGGTGTCGTGTTGACTAAGTACCCATAGAGAATTATGAGTATATGGCGTCTTGACCATTCTAATTCTAAATGAGTATCTTGGACCATGACATTGATAGGCCTTACTATCTTTAACGAGTATATGTTCACTGCTTGATAGCTTTTGTGTTCCGGCTTGGTGGATCTTCAAGTCGGGGCATGGCTGCCTTATTGCTTCCACTTTGGGAATGGAGCCAGCTTTAGTACTAGCCAACCCTTTGGGGATCTCCTTAGGGTACTCATGTGATTGTATCATGGGTCTTGGATGCGATGGATCTTCGCATTTCTCTAGGTCTGCGCAGTCTAGGTTTAGGGTAGAGTGGTATCTTGGCCATGTTATTAGGGTAACCTCTGAGCTAGATATGTGCTTTGGATCTGGGCCATTTTATTAGGGTAACCGCTGAGCCTAGATGTGTGCTTTGTATTTGGGACATGTTATTAGGGTAACCGCTGAGCCTAAATATATAGGTATATCCTACCTCGTGGTATAGACTCGAGTTACAGAAGTCGACTATCGATGGTCCTAAGAACTTATGCCTGTTTGTAGAAGTATTGGTCTTTCATGTTTGATGATTCTATGAATCTTAGAAGGTGAGATGCAAGCCGGCTAAGGTTGATAGAGTTTGGATTACCGGTTGTTAACTGATTCACATGATATTATGTTTGATTAGGGTTTGAGTGTATCATGGCCATGTTAACGGTAACCTCTGAGCTAGCATACCAGCTTCCCTACCTCGTATTATAGATTATTATCAGATTCACATGATAGCTTTCATATGATAGGTTATATGTTAGTTAATTGTATTCATAACATGAAAAGCATATCGTATATGTTAAAGTGTTGTATTTTCCATATACATCTCTTTTATGTTATTCATGTTTTATTAAACTCGACATTTCGTGGCTGGGAGAACTCGGAGTTACTCCCCACTGACTGTGGCTTCCGTGTTTATATTTAATGCGGTCGAACAGGTGGTGGTGCATACTTGGGGTACATTGACGAGCTAGCGAGCGAAGTATTTACCTTGGACCTATATTCGGTTCTTAGGATTGTATATTATTATACACTCTTTTATTTCTGTATTTATACGGGAAACATGTCTCCCGTTTCAGATACTTTTTATGTATAATATTTTTTTTTTTTTGTTATGAACCTTGTTATTTATGACACCTTCTTATGATGAATATATTTAATAGTAGGTTCCGGTTTTTAAAATATACCGATTTTCACTAAAGTGAACCTATTAGAAACGTATTCTCATCTTTTATTTATTTAAAATTTTTTTTTCTTTCCGGAAATTTGAGGGTGTCACAAATAGGCAATCAAAGTTTGGCAGCCTGAGGATAGGTGCACTGCACAAAAGCGTCTTCATGTGTTTGAAAGCTTACAAGGCATTCTCAGTCCAAGTGAACTCTCCTTTCTTTATACATTCAGTGAGGGGTGCTGCAATAGTGCTAAAATCTTTGATGAACCTCCTATAGAAAGAGGCTAGGCCATGAAACCCTCTCACTTCTGTAATGTTCTTAGGGATAGGCCAAGACTACACTGCAATGATCTTATCTTGGTCAACTGAAATACCTCTACCAGATACCACATATCCTAGAAATTTGACTTCCCCAGTCATGAAGGTGCATTTCTCAAGCTTCCCAAAGAGCTTACTCTCCTTAAGTATGTCAAACACAGCCTCAAGATGCCTCAAATGATCATCCTTGCTCTGGCTGTAGATGAGGATATCATCAAAGTATACCACCACAAATCTCCCTAGGCAAGGCCTAAGCACTTATGTCATCAACCTCAGGAAGGTACTTGGGACATTTGACAGGCCAAAGGGCATGACAAGCCATTCATAAAGGCCATGCTTTGTTTGGAAGGCTGTCTTCCACTCATCTCCCTCCCTGATCCTCAATTGATGATAACCTTGCCTTAAATCAATCTTAGAAAAGAACCTTGAGCCACTCAGCTCATCCAACATGTCATCAAGCCTAGGTATAGGGAACCTATACTTGACTGTGATGTTGTTGATAGCCCTGCTATCTATGCACATCGTCCAAGTCCCATCCTTCTTAGGAACCAACAATGCAGGCACAGCACATGGACTTAAAGATTCCCTAACAAACCCTTTACTCATCAACTCTCCAACTTGTTTCTGCAGCTCTTGTGTAGCCTTGAGATCACACCTATATGCTGGTCTATTAGGTAGTACAGACCTTGGCACAAGGTCTATTTGGTGTTCAATTCCTCTCAAAGGGGGTAAGCCATCAGGAAGTTCCTCTAGAAACACTTCCTTGAACTGATCAATGAGGGGCTTAACATCTGCAGGGATCACCTTAGACTCCTCTTCCTGAACTTCTTTTTATAGCAGCATTACTATAGGTTGCTCCTCACTACACTCTTTGACCATTGCTGACTCAGATAGAAATACAACTCCACTAAAGTCTTCAGCCATACTTGGACTTCCATAGCTCTTTTGATGTGGTGGCAAGGGGGCTAATGTCACCTTCCTGCTCGCATGCTTGAAGGAATAGGTATTGCTTCTTCCTTGGTGTATGGAGCTTTTATCAAACTCCCATGGCCTTCCTAATAGCAAGTGACAGGCATCCATTGGAACCACATCACACAATACTTCATCCTTGTACACACTTCCAATGGAGAAAGGGACCATGCATTGCTTATCCACCTTAACCTCTGCTCCTTTACTCAGCCATCTCAACTTATAGGGGTGAGGGTGATCTTGAGTGCTCAACTTCAGCTTATCAACCCTAGTAACAGAAGCCACATTGGTACAACTACCTCCATCTATAATAAGGTTACAAACCCTCCCTTGTATGGTACATCTGCTCCTGAAAATGAGGGACCTTTGATCCTCCTCCAAAGGTATCTGTTGTGAATGCATTACTCTCCATAGGACTAAGCTGTGTCCTGTGTCAGGGAGTGCCACTATTGCCTCCTGACTAGACTCTTCTTCCTCACTCACCACTTCTTCAACCTCAGGCTCATCCCTCTCATACTCAACTAGACCCTCTTTCTCCCAAGCCTCAACTTCCATTATAGTTAAGGTCTTCTTAGAAGGGCAATCCTTATTGAAATGTCCATAGCCTTGACATTGGAAGCACCTAATTCTGTTCTCAGTCAATGAAGTGCTTGGCTTTTGACCCATGATGCCCTTTCCCTTGTCTAAGGTAGGTGGGGGTGCTGTCTTAGGGATATCCATGGCTCTAAACCCACTATAAGGCCTGATTTGAAAGGCCTAACAGGTTTTGGTGTAACAGGCTTAGTCTTCCCTATCTTCTCAATTCTCAGAGATAAGTTGACAACATCATCAAATGACCACAGAGGTTGTATCCTAACCTTGTTAGCAATGTTCTTATCTAGACCCTCTAAGTACCTAGCAATCCTTTGCTCAGGTTTCTCATTTATATCACACTGTAAGGTGAGTTGTTCAAACTCTCTCAGATAAGATTCAACAGGTTTGTCTCCTTGTTTCAACTTAGACAACTTGATAAACAGATCCTGGGTATAATCCTTAGCAACAAACTTGTCTAACAGTTTCTTTTTCAGTTTAGTCCAAGACTTGATGGGTTCTTTACCTTCCCTAGCCCTTAACCCTTTCATAGTTTCATACCAAAGGGAAGCATACCCTTTCAGTTTAAGGATGGCTACTTTAAAAGACTTAGAATCATTGTATCCTTTGTACTCAATGATCCTTTCTACTTCTCTTAGCCATTCTAACAAGTCATCAGGATTAAGACTACCAAAAAACTCAGGGATATCTACCTTAAGATGCTTGTATGTGTTCCTGTGGATGGAAGCTCTGCTTCTTGTTGAGTCATCTGAGTCTGGATACTCTTCATCATCAGGTGGCCTTCCTCTGCCTCCTCCTTGGCCTCTTCCACGTCCTCTGCCTCTTCCTCCAGCAAGCAAATGGTTGCCTATAACCTGGTCCAGGGTTCTGGGTAGGGTGGTTACAATCCCAGCCAGATCCTCCATCCTTGCTTCTACTCCTGCTAGTCTCTCTTCACTCATTGGGCTATTTTTGTGTTTTTAAATGTAGTTAGGGAAAATGAACTCACTAAGACTCTCAACCAAAGCTCTGATAACCAATTTGGAGTGTAAACTACTAAGGTTTACAAGTTTTTAAGGAAACTTGATTAGATTGACTCAACTGATAACAATGTCAAGTAACAAATGGATGTTGTTTTAGAGAGGGTGAGTTGTTTAGCTGGAAACTCAAGTATATGACTTAGAGACACTCCTCTACAGTAAGGCACAAGAGAAAGGACTCAAAGACTGGTTTTAGAGACAGTTTTCAAGTGTTACATCAGAGCACAAACACCCTAGACTAGCCTCAAACAGCAAGCAAGTTAACCACAGCAAAGCACAGATATAACTTGACTCACAAGACAAGACACTGATAAAACACCTTGGAGATGTATCAGGCTTGTTTCAAACTACAGCTCTTAGCACAAGTTTGATAAATTTGAGGGATTTCTCAAAGTTTAATTCATTCATTCATAAAGTCTGCCGTACAATAACATACAAGACCTCCTTATATAGAGAGGCTGATATCTTGTGAACCATTGGATGTATAAGTCATCCAAGGGCCAGCTTAGGATCTAAACTACTTCTACTGACACTAATTAAGAACCTCACAAGAGGATGAGTTTAACAACTAGCTAATACAGACACAAGAGACACAAACAGACTGATGCAAAAAGCAATAAAGCAGTTTTTGTATTTTTCCTGAAATAGAACTCTGTTGTTCTTGTTGTCTTGTGCTTTGCTCTGGGTGTTTTGTTGCTCCTTGGAACTCTCCATTCTTATTAGGACGTAGATAAACCTGCCTTAGATGAGGACAAGTTGACTTAGGCAAAAGAAAACATCATCTGAACATGTACTGCCTCTGCTATGCTGCTTAGTGGACTCTAGCTTTGGGGTGTCTGTTTCATGGTTTTTTGCTAGACTTCAAAATGGTTTGTCCTGGGCAAACTTGTAGTTTAGAGGGTTGTCTTGATGGTAGGCCATAGTGGGGGTGGTTGGGATGCCCTGTTGTACCTCCTAGATGCAGGGTTTGTTAAATGGTCTGTCTGGGGCCTGAATGGCTTTGCTTCTGTTTTGTGTGGGTAATGTGGGTTGTGTTGGGGCTTGGCATGAGTTGTTGGCCCCTGGACTGTCTTCTTCATTGGTGTGGCTTGGCGTGGTTGGGTCTTGGCTTGTCATAGCTTGTTGTTTGGACCTT
>JAIUZE010003791.1:0-13277 GCA_022085475.1 Heliosperma pusillum
CCACCACCGGCCTTTCCAACCGTCCGCCGTGGAGCCCAGCAGTAGCACCAACCGCCACCCCTGCTCTTCCTCTGCCTCGATTACCATTACCAGCATGACAACCACCGTGCTCTTTCTCCTTTGCTTGCGCGAAAAACAATCAAAATGGGTTCCAGCCGGTCGACCGGCAGCCTGGCCACCGGCTGGTGCCCCCTGTTTTGTGCGTGAAAGTGAAACAATTAAGCAACGGGTTTCAGCCGGTCATCACCCGGCTGCCGGGTACCCGGCTCGGGATCCCTCATACTATGAAATGGTCATTTTGAAGCAGAAGTTGTGAGCCGGTATGGTCGACCGGCTGCCGGTAGACCGGCCCAGACTCAATCACGCATGAAATTGAGGGTGGGTTTGTTTTTGAATGAAAAGAAAAAGCAGAAAACAAAGAAAAAGAAAAAAAGCAGAAAAGAAGGAAGGAAAGAAGAGGAAGCAGACAAAAAGTGCAGAAGGAAGACGGACCACATTTTTATGGGGGAAGGGGACCCAATATTAGATTAATATATTACTAGACTAGAATACTACTCAGGGGAAACAGATCCAATTAGTAGTAGAATTAGAGTAGAATAGTTTTAGATAGATATTTAGACCGTCTCTCTAGAAGAAAAACCCGTCTCACTAGATTAGATTTTCTTAGTTTAATTTCTTCCTTTAATTCTTCCCCAAATTTTGTAATAGTTTACGTCACTCGGATTTTGTATGAAGATTAAGATCGAAAGATCGGGTTTTTATTCAAGTTCGTAACTTTTCCGTCTCGTCTTTGTTAATCGGTAAAGATTCAATCTTTCCTCTTTATTTTCATGTTTATTTTCATTTACTTGTCATTTAATTAATCTTTCATGCTTGTCTAATTAATTTACATGTTTAATATGTCTTATTTTGCTAGTTTTGTGTCCAAGTTTTCGTCTTTAATGATTTTCCTTATTAATATGAGTGTGTAGTGTATTACTAAGGTAGATGGGGGAGTTAGTGTAGGTTTATAAGTTGATTATGATAATTGGGCATAAAGATTAAGTCTTTTGGTAGTCTACTTGTCTTGTGCATACAAGGTGTTTGTAGAAATGCTTAAATGAGTAGTTTGAGTATTTTCCTTGTTTAATTACTAGTTTGAGCGAGAGCTCGACTTGTAACGTATTTGTGTGCATTTTGAATGTTTAAGGGGAGGTTAGGGCGAGATCCCGACCGATCCTTGGGCTAGGGCTCGTCTCACACCGAGAGGTGGAGACTTGCCTAAAGACCGTCTTACACCGAGAGGTGGAGACATATCTAGACTCACCATTAGACTAGTTTTCACCCTCGTCATAATCGACCTATACCTACATTAATGAACCCATTCACCTTAGTCTATTTTAATCCTTGTTTAATCTTTTCTTGCTTCATTGTTAGTTTTAGTTATTATATCTATCTCGTCTTTAGCCTTTTTAACCTCTCATCTTTGTCCGAACTAGACTAGATAAAAACAAAAATCGATAGCCAATCCTAACCGTCCTTTGGGTTCGACCTCCTTACCCTACTACATTAATTAGTTTGGTATTGAGTCTTATAAGTTTTGTTTGACCGGGGGAGGGCGACTAACCCCGCGTCAAAATGGCGCCGTTGCCGGGGACGGTGTCTAGGATTGATTTTGATTTTAGTTTGAGTTTAGGCCTAGTTCACTTTTATTGCTTTTGAAACAAAAAATTGAAAAAAATGAGGTCTTGAAAATGATTTTTAGTTATCATCAAGCTCATGATGACCCATTTCATGTGCATTGGGAAAAAGTTGAGGAATATATTTATGTTTTTGGTTGGAATGTTGAAAGATGGGAATTTTGTCATATAATCTATGATGGAGTTGTTGATAATGTTAGGGACATGATCGAACAAAATTGTGATGGCATGTTTAATTATCTGTCTTATGATGAGAGGTGGGACCTTCTTGTTTACTTTGCTAAAAATTCTAAGGCCGGCTTCTTGAATGAAACTAATGTCCAATTTCAACATGCTCCCCCAATTCTCAATTTGTGTAATAGGCATGATTATTCATCTATTTGTGATACTTGTGGTAAGTGGTGAAGGGCATAGTTCTGAAATTTGGCCATCACATTCTTATTTCTCATCTCATCCCAATGTGAATGCAATGTATGATACCAATATTGCTCCTCCTTCTAATGAAAGCATGTCACACTTTGATTGTTATCCAACTTCACCTCTTGAACACCAACTCACATCCAAAAATGACAAAAGTGAGTTCGAGTTTATGAGAATTGATGATGATTCATGTTTGAGTAATATGCATTGTTCTCTTGTCAATGATGATAATTTGAATGATATGTATATGAATGAGCTTGAGCATGTGACATTTAATGTGAATCTTGATGATGCCATTTGTGTTGACAATGTTGTTGGTTGGAAGAATCCTTGGGATGAGTATGCAATTCTTGATATGCCCTTGCATCCTAATATGATGAATGATGATGATGATTTGCATGCCCTTGACTTCTCTTTTGAGCCACCTTGTCTTTTATCGATACAACCCTTGCCCTCCTTATGTCAACCTACACCTTATTTTGTTGATTGTGAGTTGGAACGTTTCAACTTTGATGAAAATGTGTGGTTGAGTGAACCAAGTTGTCTTGGTTTATGTGAATTTGAGAGGATATCGTTTGATGTGGATCATGAGGTGGTGGAGAGGGAGCTAGTCAAGAGGGATGATGAGGAAAACAAGTCTTGTGATGATTCTTTGAAGGAGATTGTGGATATTGAAGATAAGTGGGGTGTTGAGATCGATTTGCTTGAGGGACCCCTTTTTGAAATATTTGAGGTTCCTTCTTTTTGTGAGGATGAGTTACTTAAGCTCACCAATGAAAATGATGCAATCTTTGAGGATTTTGAGAGTGAGATTGAGGAAGAAGGCATGCTTGAATTGTTGGAAGTTAAGTGGGATGATGAGCTTATTGAGAATGATAGCTTAGAGGAAACCACCTTGACTACCTCTCGTGTTTGACATGACTCTCCTACTTTCATTGAGCATCTTGACTCTCCTACTTCTTGTGAGCACACCATCACAAACCATGATGTCAATGTTAACCTTATTCTTGATGATTCTTGTGTGAATGAAGTGTTTGAAATCCCTCTCCTTCATAATTTTAATGTATTTGAGGTGTCTCCTCCTCCTTTTAAGAATGATGTGTTTGAAAAGGAGGGGTTGAAAGAAAAGCCTAGGGATATGGAGACTACTCAAGTCTCCTATATTGTTGACTGTCCCGAAATTCTACGTTTTTATCATCCTCCTCCCAAAAAGGAGGAAACATTTTATATCATCGAATTTGAGATTGACATGGAGGATGATAAAAACGGAGATAATTGGAAGAAGCTCAAGGATGTGAGCTACTATGATGAGGTTAAGGCCATGGGTGGCCTTGTATATAGATTGTGGGATCCCGGATAATTGTTGGATGCTTGAGTAGGTTTTGCGGTTTTCTTAAAACCGCGCTTCTTGGGAGGCAACCCAAGCTTTTTATTTCTTGTCGTTCTTTCTTTTCTTATTGAAAAATTTCAAAAACATGTTATTTCTTTTCTTCTTTTCCTAGCATTTGGACCATTGAGGACAATGTCCGGTTTAAGTGTGGGGAGAAGATTAGTGTATAGATTAATTTTGAAAAATTTGGAAATTTAAAAAATTTGAAAAAATCCTAAAAATTATTTTGTATATAGTTTATTTTGTATATATTGTTGTGTGTTTCTTCTTATCTCCATCCATAGGTGCGCCCCACATCATAAGAAGCACGAAATAGGGAAAATGAAGACGATATGGTGAGATCTTTCCTATTCTCTTCTCTCTTATCTCTTTTTCTTCTTACTTGTTGTTTGAGGAGGACGGGATGTGTTGATGACGATGTTGTGGATTTTGTTGATCGGCGTGTGTGCCACTTGTGTGCTGTTAGGAGATAACATTAGTTTGTGTGTCATATAGTCGGTTAGAGCATGTGCATTTAGGTTGTATATATGCTAGATCATGGCATATAGTTGCATTTAGAAAAAATGGTTTTGAAAAATGTCTATTGTGGAAACTTGACGAATATGCATATTCCATTTTTGCTACTTTTTCATTCATAAAGTGTTCATCTTAATCGTGGAAATTAGACGCCCTAGATTGTGCATTTCTAATGAGTTTTGACCCGTCTACTAAAGCCGAGTCATGAGTTTGCGCTTATTCCACCTCGACAACCTCAATTGATGTGAATATTCCGTTAGTTGCAAGAATTCTTAGGTGACCGTCTTACTATGCAACCAACTTTGATTCATTGTTCTTCCACTTCTACTCACAAAAACGAAACAACGTAAACAAGCCAAAAAGATTGAGTCAAATATCATGTTTTCGTGTTTTCGTCGAGGAAATGCAAAACGGAACTTCTAGGGATTCTAGTGGGCCCACATCTAGGGTCCCGCTCGATGCCACTACGGTGGGGATACCCCTATTGTTGGTTCCGACCGCGTGTCCTTGGCGAAAACCGTGTGCTATTATGTCAAAAATTGCAAGTAAAAAATGCAACTCAAAAAGAAAGAAAAAAAAAGAAAACCAAAAGAAAAAAATTGTAGAAATGAAAAATTTCCAAGCAATAAGACTCAAATCTCTTTTTCCTTCAACTTTTCTTGGATCATTTACCCTAGAGTTGCATAGTGAGTCGGGACGACCCTTGTGTCTCATTTAGTTGAGAAACGTGAATTCCATATGCTATTGTGCTTAATAACGTCACGGGGATTTCATTTCTATCTTCCATTTTATCACTTTTGACCAAGTAAGTAGTAGACGGGGCTCGAAATTTTCATTAGACTTGCACCGCTAAGAGGCGAACACTTTTCCATGCTTTATGATACTAGACTACTAGTGGCTTATAAGGATCATGCATTTATTTAGACGGTTTTCCTTATAGATATTTTTGTCACATGGATGAGGCGTGTGATTATCCTTTTGCTAGATGCATCCTTATCATGTTATTACGTGCTTACTATTTCGATGTGTCGCAATTTTGAGCAAGCCCCCACTTGCCTTGCAAGGAAACACCACCCCTCATAGTGTTTCGTTGTGAGTTGAAGGGACGGAGAAGGCCCGTTTATTGCCTCTCATCGGATATTATCATGATAACTTAGTTAATTACTCATTTTACATTACGTGTCTTTAATTTATTTAATAAGCTTACTCGAGGACGAGTAAGGTTTAAGTGTGGGGATATTTAATAAGTAGTATTTTAGTAGCGTTTTACCCCTCATTTATGCTACTTATTTGACTCGATTTTGCATACTTTAATCGTTAAAAGATCATTTTACTAATTATTTAGATTTTATTAGTTTTGTTACCCTTATTGTAAATAATTGTTAATTTTCTAGATTTTACACTACTTTTCGTCTTAACAATTTTTGTAGGTGCCGAGTTAAGAGAAGTGAGACGGAAAAGCAAGATGAGGTGAAAAATAAAGCCGGGTTAAGACGGGACTTGACATAATACAAGTGAGCAAGATAAAATAAAAAGAAAGTCAACCCCAAATACTTCACATTGACCACCATCCCTTCTTCCCATCTTCACTGCCATTTTCAAATAACCTTTACCACTTCACCTTCATCATCACATACCAATTACCCATTTTCCCAGAACCGTGCCACCACCATCAATCACCTCTGACTCGGTTCGGAAACCCGGGTGCAAAGGGGACCTACCTTGAACAATCGTGCGCCGAGCAGCCCAGCAGAGCTCCACCACCAGCTCACCTCCGTGCTCCCTCACCTTCACTTGACATCAACAAATTGGCTCACCATTTTCACCATCATTTCATCATCAACTCGTCTCGTTTCGAAACCTATACTAATCCGTCTCGGCGTCCCTACAAACAACCAGTAGCTACCTGTGTTGGATATTTATAATTAATCAGGTAATAATATTAACAATATTATTAATTTCAGTTTTATAAATGTCCCTATTTTATGGCCCATTATTTTTGGCAGTAAAACCATGGACTTAAAACTGCCCTATTTTGTCTCCCATTTTCCTTCAGTTGACTCCACTCATTCCTCTATTTTTGCAACTGATTTTTGATGGAAAAATCAGTATAAATACATCATAATTTCTGATTAACAAGGTCACTAAACCTACTATCCCTTAAGAAAAATACACCATCTATATCAGTGAGAAGGAGGGTTTGGAACTGAAATCAGTGAAAAGGCAAACGAAGACGGTATTATGGAGACGGGTTTTTAGCAATCGGAATTTGGTAAAAAGCTGTTCAGGAATACCTTTAAGCAATGGCTGGAGGTTTTAATTCTCGATCTTTATTTATCGCTTCCGCCTTCATTATCGTATATTCGTATTGTAATTAGAATATACATGTTTAAGTAATAAATTAATCTTACATTTGGTATCAAAGCGAGTAATCGCCTCTGCCTTGCTTGTTGAATTTCCGACTTCAGTTTTTCCGTCATTTGATATAATGAATCTGTTGTTTTCGTTTTTCCGTCGGAAACTTGAATTAACCTTTTGATAGTTGGTTTATTGGCTTATTGAAATCTAGTTTCGCTTGTGGTTGAAAATTAGATATGGAATTATCATTTATTCATTTTCTATTGAAAGCTTTTGGAAACTGGATTTTTTTTTTTTGATAGTCAGGTTTGTGGGATATCATGAGGTTGAAGATGTTCATTGCTTTTATTTGTCTTCTGAAATACTAGTTGATAAATGTGATTGTCCTTTATATATCAAAAGTATGTCAACATGTCAGTGTGTTTTTGTTAGAGTGATTCACATGGTTTGATAAAGTAATATCTATGGATTATATGATTTATCTAATGGTGTATATATGGTCTTTTGGGTGACTTTGTTGTCCTTATCACATGGTCTGATCATAAAAATCTGTCTATATTCGACTTTGACCCTTGATACCATTCCTCTACTTTGAACAAATAATGAGCATATGGAGTACAGCTGTGTTCCTTTATTTTTTATTTTTTATTTTTTTTTTTCATTGAAATTGAATTGTTTCATATATGAGGTTTGCAGCCCTTGTTAAGTACAGTAATTTTTTATTGTATGATGTATAACTTTTCTGACATGTGTTATACATGTATACCATATTTTGATAAGATAGTAGATTTTATATACATTAATGTTGGTATATAAATTTTTTAAATGTCAAGTGATTTTAAATTTATTAGTTAGGGAGTAGCCACAGCATCTCTAATTGACTAAGTTTTTATTTGTAATCACATGTGGAACTAGACATTTATTGTAATTAATTATACGTAATATTATGAGACTTACCCACAGGAATCTTATTATATTTGTATGATTAATTAGGGTGATATATTAAGTCATGTTTCTTGATCTACCCACAGGAGTTAAGAATTGAATATGATTTGATAGTTTCATCATAAAGTTTAAAGTTTATTTTTTATGAATCTAATTTGAGTATACTTTAGCCCACAGGCAAGTTTTATGTCACTAGGTTCATATGAGCATGATTTACATTGGTAAGTTGTGATAAAGTTTAGTCTCAATATTTTTCTGTTACTAAGAATGTATATATTAATTTGCAGAAATTTTACCTGGTGGAACTTTTGATTTGAAAATTGAAATTCCTTATTTAACTGGTGTTAATTTCAAGGTTTGGAAGGAAAGAATTCTTTTGCATTTGGGATTCGTACGTTACGATTATGCTATACATCATGACGAACCCCCTAAAGTAACGGCAACTAGCACTCCTACAGAAGTTGATGCTCGAAATCAGTGGGAGGAATCCAATCGTATTTGCTTGCTTTTTATAAAAACAAAATTGAGTGCTAGTATCCGTGGGTCCGTCGAACAGCACACGAATGTAAGGAATCTTCTTAAGGCAATCGACGAACAATTCGAAACTTCCGATAAGGCTCTTGTGAGTACCTTGATCATGCAATTCACATCTTTGAAGCTAAATGACACTAAAGGGGTGCGTGATTTTATCATGCGCATGAGGGACATTGCAGCCCGACTTAAAGTATTGGAAGTTACCATGTCCGATTCTTTCCTAGTACATTATATATTGTGCAATCTTCCGTCACAGTATGCCCCATTCAAAATCTCTTACAACACACATAAGGAAAAGTGGTCACTTAATGAACTTATGACCATGTGTGTTCAAGAGGAGGGGAGGCTATTGATGGAAGAGGGCGAAAAGGTGAACCTAACTACTAGTACTAATAAAGAATCATCTAGTACTAAGAAGGGTCACCATAAGGATAAGGGAAAGGGTAAGATGTCTGTTGAGCCGACTATTAAGAAGGAGTCTTCATGTTTCTTCTGTAAAAAGAAGGGACATATGAAGAAAGACTGCATAAAGTTCAAGGCTTGGCTTAAAAAGAAAGGTAATTTTCATGCGTTTGTTTGTTATGAATCTAATATGGTTAATGTTATTCATAATACTTGGTGGATTGACTCTGGTACTACAATCCATGTTTCGAATACCTTGCAGGGTATGACAAACCTGCGGAAACCAGTGGCAAGTGAAAGCTTTATCTATTCAGGCAACCAGATAGGCTCGAACGTGGAGGCCGTAGGGACATGCAATTTAGTATTAAGTAGTGGTTTTGTTTTGGTTTTGGATAAGACATTTTATGTTCCGAATTTTGCTCGGAATTTAATTTCAATTTCAAGACTTGTACCGTTCGGATTTACCTTTAATTTTTCGAATTCTGGTTTTAGTATTTGTAGAAATTCTGAAGTTATTGGTTATGGTATTTTGTCTGATAATTTATATCGTCTTTATTTACAAAATGATACCACTCAAAATACTATGCATGTTAATACTGGTTTAAAAAGATGTATTATGAATGAGGAGTCCTCTATGTTATGGCACCGGAGATTGGGACACATCTCCATTGAGAGAGTTAAGAGATTGGTAAAGGAAGGGGTACTTGGTACTTTAGAGTTTAGACTTACCGACTTTGACACTTGTGTTAGTTGCATTAAGGGAAAGCAAACTAACAAGTCTAAGAAAGGTGCTAAGAGGAGTTCTGACCTATTAGAGATCATACACACGGATATATGTTGTCTGGACATGAACGCTAAAGATCCGAAATATTTCATCACCTTTATTGATGATTATTCACGATATATGTATATTTACTTACTTCGTTCCAAAGATGAAGCCTTTGATGCTTTTAAATTGTTTAAAGCTGAAGTAGAGAAACAATGTGGTAAACACATTAAAATCGTGAGATCAGATAGAGGTGGTGAGTATTATGGTAGATACACTGAGGATGGACAAGCACCTGGTCCATTTGCTAAATTTCTTCTAGAGCATGGGATTGTTGCCCAATACACTATGCCTGGTTCTCCATATCAGAATGGTGTAGCAGAAAGAAGGAATCGGACATTAATTGAGATGGTGCGTAGTATGAGAAGTAATGTTAAACTTCCATCATTTTTGTGGGTTGATGCTTTAAAGACGGCTGCATATATATTAAACCGGGTTCCTTCCAAGGCTGTCTCAAAGACACCTTTTGAGTTATTCAAAGGTTGGAAACCGAGTTTGCAACATATACGCATTTGGGGATGTCCGTCTGAGGTGACAATTTACAACCCACAAGAAAAGAAACTAGATCCGAGGACTATTAGTGGGTATTTCATTGGATATGCCGAAAAGTCCAAAGGTTATAGGTTCTATTGTCCGTCTCATAGCACCAGGATTGTGGAATCTAGAAATGCAAAATTTCTAGAGAATGACTTGATTAGTGGGAGTACTATAGAAGTTGAGCTTGAAAAGGATCAACATGAAGCTTCACCCTCTGTTTTAAGTGACAGGTTGGTTATTGTTCACGGTCCTGAAGTTCGACCGCAGGTTCAACAGCCAAATACAGAAATTCCACAAAATGTTGATCAAAATAGGGTGGATCATAACGAGGAAGAAGTTCACCGTGAGGTTGAACAAATTCCATTAAGAATATCTATTCGAGAAAGGAGATCGGCTATTTCTGACGACTATGAAGTATATCTACAAGAATCGGATTGCACAGTTGGAGCTGATAATGATCCTATGTCATTTTCACAAGCCATAAGTTCTACAGATTCAAACTTATGGATGGATGCTATGAAAGATGAAATGAACTCAATGGCATCTAATCGGGTTTGAGATCTCGTCGAGTTGTCCGATGGTGTAAAAACCATTGGATACAAGTGGGTCTTTAAGACTAAGAATGTGACACCCTCAAATTTGCGGAAAGAAAAAAAATAATTTAAATACATAACAAAGGGTGTCATAAATAAAAAGGGTCAAACAAAAAGGAAACTAATATTTTACATAAGAATTATACAAGACGGGAGACATATCTCCCGTATAAATACGGAAATGAAAAGAGTGTATAATAATATACAATCTAAGAACCGAATATAGGTCCAAGGTAAATACTTCGCTCGCTAGCTCGTCAGTGTACCCAAGTATGCATCACAAACCTGCCAACCGCATTAAATATAAACACGGAAGCCACAGTCAGTGGGGAGTAACTCCGAGTCCTCCCAGCCACGAAATGTCGAGTTTAATGAAACATGAATAACATAAAAGCAATGTATATGGAAAATACAAAACTTAAAACATATATGATATGCTTTTCATGTTATGAAACAATTAACTAACATATAACCTATCATATGAAAGCTATCATGTGAAACCGATAATAAAATATAACAAGAGGTAGGGAAGCTGGTATGCTAGCTCAGAGGTTACCCTGTAACATGGCCCTGATACACTCAAACCCTAATCAACACGTAATCATTGAATCAGTTAACAACCGTTAATCCAAACTCTATCAATCCTAGCCGGCTTGCATCTCACCTTCTAGAACTCATAGAATCATACAAACATGAAAGACCAATACTTCTACAAACAGGCATAAGTTCCTAGTACAGTTAATAGAAGACTTCTGTAACTCGAGGCTATACCACAAGGTAGGAAAACATCCTAGTCCTAGACTGATCAGACCTAGCGACAACAGCTATTCCATTCCCCGTCTCGTGACCAGAAGTACACAAGAAACTCTACTAGGCGACCCCCTAAGCAGAGATGGCTAGTACTTAAGCTGGCTCCATCCCCAAATGGATTAGGTAACCATGCCCCGACTTGGATATAAACCCACCAATCCGGGACACAAAAGCTATTAACCATGAACTATATACTCGTTAAAGAAAGTACGGACCTATCAATGTCATGGTCCAAGATACTCATTTAGAATTACAATGGCCGAACCAAAACTAATATCTTAACTCAGAGGTTACCTTAAAAACATGGTCAAGATACGACTTAACATGCCATATAATTATAATTCTCTATGGGTACTTAGTCAACACGACACCAACCATATAATTAAACAGTCACAGGAAAAACATCCTATCATGTGACTAATTGCATATCCATAATAATCAATTAACATATCGCCTCATATCTACTAAGGCTAATTCATGAATTAAATACAACCTGACTTGAAGACAAATCCCCGACCCGAGTCCCGCGACGGGTCATCAGTCAAATCGGGCTGACTAGATCTTAGTTTGACCAAACCCGTTGGATCAAACCGGCTAGAAACAGAGTCTTTATCACATAGACATAGACATAAAAATCAACATATTCCATACATGTTATTTTATTAACTTCTAACATGTGAATTATTATATTATAACAAAACCCCGTTTGACTTAACTAATATCCAATTAAACTACGATCTCGTCTTATAATTTCTAACATGTGAGAAATAATAATTTTATGGAAAACCTTTTTAATTTAAATATTTTACTTATTAACATTTCCCACTTGCTAAATATTACAAAACACGATAAAAATGACGATAACTCAAAAACCGTCACAAGTCCCAAAGTGGGACCCACGGGCTGAGTTGGGCCGGACCCCACATGGACCTAGATGGGCCCCACGGCCTGATTTGGCTAGAAATGGCTGTTTTTATTAAATTTCAAAAACCCGTTTCTTAAAAATTCCCGCATGCTTTAACATATTTAAAACCCGTCCAAACAACAATTTAACTATCAAACATCGACACAACCCAAAGACCAAAACCCGGACCCACCATGGACCAACCCAGACCGGTCTGAACCGGCCTGGACCGGTCTGGTTGGTCCGGTTCACTACCAACCCCACGGTTCACACCACAAACCCCACCAAATTAATTCCAACTTGTTTTAATTATCAAACCACCATTTTTACCAACCATCATACCAAAAGTCATGATTAAAAATAATTCATCCAAATTTCTCAAGAACACTAAACATATTAAAATTTCCTAAACAACATAAAAATTATAACTTATTAAAAATCATCAAAATTTATCAAGAACACTAAACATATTATAAATTCATACAAAATCATAAAAATCATAACTTATGGAAAATCATCCCAATTCATTAACATCAACCAACATGTTATAAAATCATAAAACATCATAATAACTACTACTTAACATGCTACTAACTAAAAATCCATGAATCATAAAAATATGAACCAAAACTAAAGATGAACCAAAAACTAAAGAAGACTAAAGCTACTAAGGTATGTAACATCTATTCGTCGAGTAACTCGGAATCGTTACCTTAGCTAGAAAATCAATTAGCACCAAAATAAGAAGTATAAACTAAGAAACCCGTCTTCTAATCTTCCCCTAATATCTACGAGTCACCAAACTCGTCTTCAAAATCTTCCCCTATAAGAAATGACAAGTAAAACATTATTAGAAGTAAAAATAGATTTTCCATAATTAAAGTGTTGAAAACGATTTTGACGGAATTGAAAATAAACCGTACGTGAAGATGGGGAGCGAAGAGGAGAGTCTAGAAATATAAGTTAGGACGGAGTTAATTAAGAAATGAAGATTTTATGAAGGTTTTGCTCAAGAACGATGATGAACAATTGAAGAACACGAAGAACAAATGAAGAACGATTAAAGAAAGTGATATTTTGATCTTTATTTGATTTGTTAAAAAATGAAAAGTTGTTTGTGAGTAAAGTGGGGTGAGGAGTGTCGTGTAATATAGAGCAAACTAGTGAGTTGGGTTTTTGAAATTGTGGTTATGGAATTGACCCGGTATAATAATTATATTACCTTAATTAATTAGATATTAAGTTAATTGAATTAAATATCAAGATATTATGTTATTATAATGAAAAGAAATAAAATATCAAGGCTAAGAGAGGAAGAAAAACCGTGTGGTATGGGTGATATCGGGTCAGTTTTGTAAACGAT
>JAIUZE010003792.1:0-21854 GCA_022085475.1 Heliosperma pusillum
TTGTACCTACAAAATGGTAATGAAAGTACAAAGTAGCCAAATAGGGGCATATAGTGACATAATATCACCTAAATGACATAGAAATGCGTGCATAAATAGACTAAAAAGTCTATATAAAATGCACGCATCAGTTGGTATCCGAGCTACAACGTTCCCGACGCACATTCGTGCACCCCAACCTTACATAACTTGACCAATGAATAATGAATGAGAGATGGGTAGACATAAGGACCTAAGGTGGTAGTCTTTAGTGTGCTTGAAGTTTATTAGGTTATAACTTGTGTGTTGATTGTTTTGAGTGACGTTATGCTTGTTTGGTTCTAATGTCTTATGATTGATCAAGTGATGGATAGAAGATGTACCTGTTGCCGAAGATTGAAGGTTGAAAAGCCTAATTGAAGTGTGTTTTAACCTCATCAATGATTTTCTTGCCTATGGTGTACCTTGCTCTCCTCCCTCTATCTAGATTATTCTTCATCTCTTCCAGTTAATCCTCTAATTGAGAATTTCTTTTGTTACTTTCCTCAATCTTACCTTTGTATCCTTAACTTGCCCTTTTGACCTTTTGTGTATATCTTTCCCTTTGTTGTGGTGTAATGGCTTTGGGGAAGTGAATTTTGAATCTTTGAGGAATGTTGTATAGACTTGGATTTCACCCTATAATGATGAGTGATGGATTAATGGGAGAGTGTAATGTGTTATGACTTGGAGATTTTAATCTATAGAGTCTTGCCATGGTGTATGTGTGAATGATTTATGGGAATCGATGATGTGTGGTTGTTTGTGTAAGTTGCCTAAGACCTTTAAGCTTGTTGGTGACTTGATCTTTTGAACTTGGGAGTTTGGTAATATTAGACTGTCTTGAGGATCATACCTAGGTTAGAGCTAGTTGTTATAAGTGAGAATATTTGGATGATACCTTGATTGGTAAAATGCTTTTGAATCTAAGTGACTTCATGTGGATCCATAAGCGTGTGTTGGCATAGGCTTGATAGAAAGTTGTTTAGTTCTAATTCTTGAGTTGAAAGTGGTGACCTAAGTTTATGGTATCAGACTCGTTTTAGGTAATAAAATATTATAGTAAGATAAATCTTGTTACTTGAGGATTAAATAGCCTGTAAAGTTCAATGGTGTGAACCTTGAAGAAAATATTGTTTTTGGGACTTAATGATTACATCTAACTGGGTATTCTGCTTGGGTAAAAGTAGCTCTTAGCCTATATGAGTTGCAAAGGACCTAGGGTAGAGATGTATTTGTTAATCTTTTGGTTGGAAACCTCTGAGGTTGTGATGATTATCTTAGTTAAAAGAACGTTGTTATGCTTGAGTTGCAATTCCGCATTTCGGAATCCGTGTTATATGAAAGGATGAATGAATATGGTTGTAATCGATTTGTCAAATTTAGGTGTACC
This sequence comes from Heliosperma pusillum, assembly GCA_022085475.1. NCBI lineage: Eukaryota > Viridiplantae > Streptophyta > Magnoliopsida > Caryophyllales > Caryophyllaceae > Heliosperma > Heliosperma pusillum. The sequence goes on from JAIUZE010003792.1 coordinate 1,412, forward strand.
TTATTTTGATGATTTTTAGTACGTTGGTCCCTTGTGAGAGACCTTTGTCATCGGGATAAGTTGTTTTGCTATCGCCCTAAGTTTGGAGGGAGAAATTTGGTGGATTAAACCTTAAACCTTTACTCGTGCTATTATCCCTTTTCATTTCTATTCTTGCAAGTTTTTGTCAAGATTGATCTTTAAGAAATCGCATGCCCATACCTTATTTCTTACTCGGTTATCTTCATAACTCTATTATCTGCTTTGTCTGTTGCTCATGACCTCGTTATTCTCAGCGTTCCGCTCTTTTAATATCGTGCCTGATTATTCTCGTGTTCTACTGGAGATTTCTTATCGTTCCCTATCTCGTTGTTGTTTGTCTTTCCTCTAGTACATAGGATATCTCGTTTGCTTGACTTAGAAGATCAATGTAATGTATTTTAGAATTCTTAATTTAGAATATGTGTCTTTGGATGGAGCAAATTTCATGGTGTATTTGATCATGGAAATAGAGCTTAAGCTCTAGGATGGATCCTAATAGTGATGATGTATTCTCTCTTGGTGGCTTTAGATTTTTGAGCTTGATGTGGGGGTGTTAATTCGAAGTTCGAGTTTATTGGAATGATAGTTTTGTTTTGTTTATTATCATAATAGTTGCCTTGGAGATCATTTGGGAATTAGATGTCTCTATGTGTTGGATTCTAAAAGAGACTTTACTTTACGGTAATTAAGACCAGTGACCAAGTTTTAAAGAATATTTTCATAAGTGAATATCGATGCATCTTGACTTATAGTTGAGCAAGTTGATTTGAATAGCTGTAGCATCGCTGTGTGCTTGGTCATATCTGATTTTGAATTCGTAATTGTTCTCTCTGGAGATTTTGTGGTTTATAAATGAGAAATTTCTTTAAGTTTGAGATAGTAAGCCTTGAAGTGATTTGAATCAGAGATTTGAATGGTGAGCCCATTCATCTTGTGGTTGGTGGTAATTATGCTTTGCTAGATATGATTATTTAAGCTTGTGGCTGCGAGTGTAATACTTATTGGACTAAGGATGTTACTGTTGGAGTAAGTGTCCTCCACAATTGGAGTGTAAACTACTAAGGTTTACAAGTTTTAAGTAACTTGATTAGCTTGAACCAAACTGAGAACAATATCAAGTAACAAGGGGTGTTGTTTTAGAGGTGGTGAGTTGTTTAACTGAGAGACTCAAGGGATATGACTTAGAGACAATCCTCTACAACAAGGCACAAGAGAAAAAGACTCAAAGACTGGTTTTAGAGACAGTTTTCAAGTGTTACAGCAAAGCACAAACACCCTAGACTAACCTCAACAGCAAGTAAGTTAACCACAGCAAAGCACAGATATAACTTGACTTACAATACAAGGCACTGATCAAACACCTTGGAGATGTATCAGGCTTGTTTCAAACTACAGCTCTTAGCACAAGTTTGATAACATTGAGTGATTTCTCAATGTTTAATTCATTCATTCATAAAAGTCTCCTTACAACAACATACAAGACCCCTTTATATAGAGAGGCTGATATCTTGTGAGCCATTGGATGTATAGATCATCCAAGAGCTAGCTTAGGATCTAAACTACTTCTACTGACACTAATTAAGAGCCTCACAATAGGACGAGCTCAACAACTATAAAGAACAGACACAAGACACAAAAGAAAACAGACTGAACAAAAGCAAATAAAGCAGTTTTGGATTTTTCCTGAAATGGAAATCTGTTGCTCTTGTTGCCTTGCTGCCTTGCCTGGATGTGTTGCTGCTCCTTGGGACTCTCTACTCTTATGATAACTTAGATAAGACCTGCCTTGGACGATGACAAGTTGACTTAAACAAAAGGAAGCCACAATCTGACATGTACCTTCTCTGTTTTAGTTGTTTGCTGGACTCTAACTTGGGGTGTCTGTTTCATGATTTTTTACTAGACTTCAAAAGGGTTTGTCCTGGGCAAACTTGTAGCTTAATGGGTTGGCTTGATGGTAGGCCATGGTGGGGGTGGTTGGGATGCCCTGGTGTACCTCCTAGATACAGGGTTTGTGAAGTGGTCTGCCTGAGCCTGAAGGGTTTTGTGTCTGTCTTGTGTGGGTAATGTGGGTTGTATTGGGGCTTGGCATGGGTTGTTGAGTCTTGGACTGTCTCCCTCACTGTTGTAGCTTGGCATGGCTTGGTCTTGGCTTGTCATAGCTTGTTGCTTGGACCTTGTAACTCTAGCTTCCATCTGAGGGGTCCTTGGGGTCAGGCTTGCCTTGTTTGTGGCTTGATCATCAAGGCCCCTTGGGTGAGCTACTGATGCAGCCTCCCCAGGTTGAAAAGGGCTTGACCTCAAGCCTGTGTCTTCTTCTCCCTCAGAGTCTTCAAAGAAAGGACTAAGATCTCCAACATTGAATGTCCCATGGACTGCATACTCTCCTGGTAGATCAATTTTGTAGGCATTGGGACCTATCTTCTCTATGACTTGAAAAGGACCATCTGCTCTTAGCTCTATCTTGTTCTTTCTCTTGGAAGGGAACCTTTATTTCCTTAGGTTGATCCATACTAGATCTCCTGGTGCAAAGTCTTTCTGGGTCTTAGGAACCTTGGCATTCTTCTTGTACAGATCACTAGCTTTCTCAATTTGTTTCCTGACTGATTCATGGAGTTTTAACATTTGTTCCACCCTCTTCTTGCCATCATAGTGGACTTCTGACCTGCACACATTAGACTAACTCAAAGGCATTAAAGGGTTAGTACCATAGACCACTTCAAAGGGGGAGTGGCCTGTGGCTGCTGAGGGAGCTCTATTGAAAGAGAACTCTGCTTGAGCCAACTTTAAGTCTTAATCCTTGAGAGATTTGCTGATTATACACCTCAAGATCCTTCCCAAGGTCTTGTTGGTCACCTCAGTTTGGCCATCAGTTTGAGGATGATGGGAGGTACTAAACAACAACATAGTGTTAAGCAGTTTCCACAATGTTCTCCAGAAATGGCTCATAAACTTTGTGTCTCTCTCAGACACAATGGTCCTTGGGACTCCATGTAACCTCACCACCTCATCAAGGTATAGCTCTGCTACACTCACAGCATCCTCAGTCTTCTTGCAAGCAATGAAATGTGCCATCTTACTGAACCTAAACAACAACCACCATGATAGAATCCTTCTCTCTTGCTGTCGTAGGTAATGCCATTATGAAATCCATACTTACATCCTCCCAAGGCCTACATGGGACTGGTAGGGGAGTGTAAGGTCCTGCTTGGAAAGAACTCTTGGCCTTTTGACAAACTCCACACCTTCTGAGCACTATTTGAACTTCTCCCATCATCTTAGGCCAGTGGAATTGATCTTGTAGTATGTCCACAGTTTTTTGAACCCCAAAATGTCCTCCAAGGCCACTTCCATGTACCTCCTTGATCAATAGATTCCTATAAGATCCTCTGGGAACACACAACTTGTTTCCTTTAAACAAGAATCCATTTTGCAAGGTGTAGGGTGAATCAATGGCCTTTGTTCCCTCTTTCTGTGCTAACCAATCTTCTGCAAAGTCTGGATCTTCTTGATACATATCCTTCATGAACTCAAAGCCAAGAACCCTTTGCTCCATAGTTGATAGCAGAGTGTACCTCCTAGACAATGCATCAGCCACCACATTTTGTTTGCCCTCTTTGTATTTGCTAGAAAAGGTGAATGACTGAAGGAACTCCACCCACTTAGCATGTCTGGGACTGAGCTTATGCTGGCCTCCTATGTACTTCAATGCCTCATGATCAGAGTGTAAGACAAAAGGTTTGGGCTTCAGGTAATGACTCCAATGCCTCAGAGCTCTGACAAGAGCAGAGAACTCTTTATCATATGTAGAATAGTTTAGCTTGGCACCACTTAGCTTTTCACTAAAGTAGGCTACAGGTTTCTTCTCTTGGATGAGGACAGCTCCAATTCCCACTCCACTTGCATCACATTCAACCTCAAATAGGCAATCAAAGTTTAGCAACCTGAGGATAGGTGCACTGCACAGAAGCTACTTCATGTGTATGAAAGCCTGTATGGCATTCTCAGTCCAAGTGAACTCTCCCTTCTTCATGCACTCAGTGAGAGGTACTGCAATGGTGCTAAAATCCTTAATGAATCTTCTGTAGAAGGATGCTAAGCCATGGAATCCCCTTACTTCTGTAATACTCCTAGGGATAGGCCAAGACTGGACTGCAATGATCTTGTCTTGATCAACTGAAATGCCTCTACCAGATACCACATATCCTAGAAACTTGACTTCCTCAGTCAAGAAGGTGCATTTCTCAAGCTTCCCAAAGAGCTTGCTCTCCTTAAGTATTTCAAACACAGCCTTAAGATGCCTCAAATGATCATCCTTGCTCTTGTTGTAGATGAGGATATCATCAAAGTATACCACCAAAAATCTCCCTAGGCAAGGCCTAAGCACTTCTGTCAACAACCTCATGAAGGTACTTGGGGCATTTGACAGGCCAAAGGGCATGACAAGCCACTCATAAAGGCCATGCTTTGTTTTGAAGGCTGTCTTCCACTCATCTCCTTCTCTGATCCTTAATTGATGGTAACCTTGCCTCAGATCAATCTTAGAAAAGAACCTTGAACCACTCAGTTCATCCAACATGTCATCAAGCCTAGGTATAGGGAACCTATACTTGACTGTGATGTTGTTGATAGCCCTGTTATCTATGCACATCCTCCAAGTCCCATCCTTCTTAGGAACCAACAATGCAGGCACAACACAAGGACTTAATGACTCCCTTACAAAGCCTTTACTCATCAACTCTCCAACTTGTTTCTGCAGCTCTTGTGTAGCCTTGGGATCACACATATATGCTGGTCTATTAGGTAGTACAGACCCTGGCACAAGGTCTATTTGGTGCTCAATCCCTCTCAAAGGGGGTAAACCATCAGGAAGTTCCTCTGGAAACACTTCCTTGAACTGATCAATGAGGGGCTTAACATCTGCAGGGATCACCTTAGACTCCTCTCCCTGAACTTCCTTTGATAGCAGCATTACTATAGGTTGCTCCTCACTACACGCTTTGACCATTGCTGACTCAGATAGAAATACAACTCCACTAAAATCCTCAGCCATGCTTGGACTTCTATAGCTCTTCTGGTGTGGTGGCAAGGGGGCTAATGTCACCTTCCTGCTCCCATGCTTGAAAGAATAGGTATTGGTTTTTCCCTTGTGTATGGAGCTTTTATCAAACTCCCATGGCCTTCCTAAAAGTAAGTGACGGGCATCCATTGGAACCACATCACACAATACTTCATCCTTGTACACACTTCAAATGGAGAAAGGAACCATGCATTGCTTATCCACCTTAACCTCTGCTCCTTTACTCAGCCATCTCAACTTATAGGGGTGAGGGTGATCTTGAGTGCTCAACTTCAACTTATCAACCATAGTAACAGAAGCCACATTGGTACAACTACCTCCATCTATAATAAGATTACAAACCCTCCCTTGTATGGTACATCTGCTTCTGAAAATGAGGGACCTTTGATCCTCCTCCAAAGGTATCTGTTGTGAATGCATTACTCTCCATAGGACTAAGTTGTGGCCTGTGTCAGGGAGTGCCACTATTGCCTCCTGACTAGACTCTTCTTCCTCACTCACCACTTCTTCAACCTCAGGCTCATCCCTCTCATACTCAACTAGACCCTCTTTCTCCCAAGCCTCAACTTCCATTATAGTTAAGGTCTTCTTAGAAGGGCAATCCTTCCTGAAATGTCCATAACCTTGACATTGGAAACACCTAATTATGTTTTCAGTCAATGAAGTGCTTGGCTTTTGACCCATGATGCCCTTACCCTTGTCTAAGGTGGGTGGGGGTGCTGTCTTAGGGGTATCCATGGCTCTAAACCCACTATAAGGTCTGGTTTGAAAAGGCCTAACAGGTTTTGGTGTAGTAGGCTTAGTCTTCCCTATCTTCTCAATTCTCAGAGATAGGTTGACAACATCATCAAATGACCACAGAGGTTGCATCCTTACCTTGTTAGCAATGTTCTTATCTAGACCCTCTAAGTACCTAGCAATCCTTTGCTCAGGTTTCTCATTTATATCACACTCTAAGGTGAGTTGTTCAAACTCCCTCATATAAGATTCAACAGGTTTGTCTCCTTGTTTCAACTTAGACAACTTGATAAACAGATCCTGGGTGTAATCCTTAGCAATAAATTTGTCTAACAGTTTCTTTTTCAATTTAGTCCAAGACTTGATGGGTTCTTTACCTTCCCTAGCCCTTAACCCTTTCATAGTTTCATACCAAAGGGAAGCATACCCTTTCAGTTTAAGGATGGCTACTTTAAAAGACTTGGAATCATTGTATCCTTTGTACTCAAAGATCCTTTCTACTTCTCTTAGCCATTCTAACAAGTCATCAGGATTAAGACTACCAGAAAACTCAGGGATATCTACCTTAAGATGCTTGTCTGTGTTCCTGTGGATGGAAGCTCTGCTTCTTGTTGAGTCATCTGAGTCTGGATACTCTTCATCATCAGGTGGCCTTCCTCTGCCTCCTCCTTGGCCTCTTCCACGTCCTCTACCTCTTCCTCCAGCAAGCAAATGGTTGCCTATAACCTGGTCCAAGGTTCTGGTTAGGGTGGTTACAATCCCAGCCAGATCCTCCATCCTTGCTTCTACTCCTGCTAGTCTCTCTTCACTCATTGGGCTATTTTTGTGTTTTTAAATGTAGTTAGGGAAAATGAACTCACTAAGACTCTCAACCAAAGCTCTGATAACCAATTTGGAGTGTAAACTACTAAGGTTCACAAGTTTTAAGTAACTTGATTAGCTTGAACCAAACTGAGAACAATATCAAGTAACAAGGGGTGTTATTTTAGAGGTGGTGAGTTGTTTAACTGAGAGACTCAAGGGATATGACTTAGAGACAATCCTCTACAGCAAGGCACAAGAGAAAAAGACTCAAAGACTGGTTTTAGAGACAATTTTCAAGTGTTACAGCAAAGCACAAACACCCTAGACTAACCTCAACAGCAAGTAAGTTAACCACAGCAAAGCACAGATATAACTTGACTCACAATACAAGGCACTAATCAAAAACCTTGGAGATGTATCAGGCTTGTTTCAAACTACAGCTCTTAGCACAAGTTTGATAACATTGAGTGATTTCTCAAAGTTTAATTCATTCATTCATAAAAGTCTCCTTACAACAACATACAAGACCCCTTTATATAGAGAGGCTGATATCTTGTGAGCCATTGGATGTATAGATCATCCAAGGGCTAGCTTAGGATCTAAACTACTTCTACTAACACTTATTAAGAGCCTCACAATAGGACGAGCTCAACAACTATAAAGAACAGACACAAGACACAAAAGAAAACAGACTGAACAAAAGCAAATAAAGCAGTTTTGTTTTTTCCTGAGATGGAAATCTGTTGCTCTTGTTGCCTTGCTACCTTGCCTGGGTGTGTTGCTGCTCCTTGGGACTCTCTACTCTTATTATAACTTAGATAAGACCTGCCTTGGCCGATGACAAGTTGACTTAAACAAAAGGAAGCGACAATTTGACATGTACCTTCTCTGTTTTAGTTGTTTGCTGGACTCTAATTTGGGGTGTCTGTTTCATGAGTTTTTACTAGACTTCAAAAGGGTTTGTCCTGGGCAAACTTGTAGTTTAATGGGCTGGCTTGATGGTAGGCCATGGTGGGGGTGGTTGGGATGCCCTTGTGTACCTCCTAGATACAGGGTTTGTGAATTGGTCTGACGTAGCCTGAAGGGTTTTGTGTCTGTCTTGTGTGGGTAATGTGGGTTGTATTGGGGCTTGGCATGGGTTGTTGAGTCTTGGACTGTCTCCCTCACTGTTGTAGCTTGGCATGGCTTGGTCTGGGCTTGTCATATCTTGTTGCTTGGACCTTGTAACTCTAGTTTCCATCTGAGGGGTCCTTGGGGTCAGGCTTGCCTTGTTTGTGGCTTGATCATCAAGGCCCCTTGGGTGAGCTACTGCTGCAGCAATAGTGCATTTATATAATAAATCTCATTTTGGAATATTCGTGGGATAACTAGTATATTGATACTCCACGTCAGTTGATTAACGTAAATTAATAACGGTCAGCTGACTAGAGTTAGACGTTATTGTCGTATTACGGCGGTGATCAACTGGCCCCTTTCGGTCACACCAAAAGGATGAGACCCAAATAGAAAACTAATTATTTGTATGCGATACAGTTTAATTAGCCCTTTACATATATATTTGATATATGTTTGATTACGAGAGTTATTTATTAGAAATTGAGTTGAGAACTCATATAGTTTAAGTTTATTAGTCAATTATACGATAACTGACTGAATAAATTTTACGTCTTATTTTAATATAATTAAATAAGATTTAATTTAGTAATTAATCGTTAATTCACTAAATTGGTTGAGGTTGTACATATATTTTGAGGTAGAGCTAATTAGTTAATTATCTTTACAAAGAGTTGTAAAATAAATTAACTAGACTTTGTGGGAGCCATTATATATTGATATAATGGTAAAATATCACTTAATAGTTGAGTGCATAATGATTATTAATTTGAGTCATATAATTGTTATATGATCAAATTAACACTTAATTATATTAGATAATTAAACATATGATTATAAGTATTTGTGAGACAAATATCAAAAATCAAAATGGACCCATTTTGTCACAAGTGCACTCGTTTTAGGGTGAGCAAAAGGTAATGATTTGATTCCTTTTTCTCTTGCCAATAAAACACACTTTGTTCTTTTCTAAACTTGCTTTTTGTCTTACCAAGTATTAATTATTAAGCATGCAAAGAAAAGAAACACTCAACCTCACCATCACTCAATGTGGCCGGCACATGTGCTCATAAAATGAACAATTGTTGTTCATTTTATTTACTTGTGCAAAACATATTCAACACCTAATATACATCTCTCTACATCTCTCCAAAAATAATACTAGTAAACTACTAATTGTTAGTACTATTTTCTTGGTGTTCACTAAGGAGTAGTAACACATACAAAAGGTATTATTATACAAGGGTCAGTTCTTATAATATCTAGCTAATATTATTAGAACTTTTGGTATCATCTTGGGTCCTACCACAAGGAGATCTTCTATTTTGAAGATTTGGGTTTTGGAGGATCATTCCAAGCTTGGTAGAAATTCCTAAGACAATAACAAGTTATTGTTCTTACTTCCATTTCAATGTGAGGAAATTTCTAATCTTTTATTTTAATGCCTTTATATTTGCATGCATGTTACATAGATCATTAAATACTAAATTAACAAGTTAATTAGTAAATAATGAGAGGAGTCTAATTAGGGTCTATGAACTATCAGTTATATTATATTAAGGAACACTTAATGTGGATTATTTGATTGTGGATTTTTCCTTGTCGATAGACCTTTGTTAATGCTAGTTGGATACTAGATATTTGGGTTCCTAGTTTTGACCTGGTGATGGTCAAGGATTTTATGGGATCTAATGATTGGAAGCGGTTAAGGTGTAACCGAGATGAGTTACACTCTCTTAAGGACTAGCTTATTAGCGGTGTTTGCGATATTAAATGGATAAAGCCCTTAGCATTATGTGGCTAAGATTTGGGTTCGGCAAAAATGCCCGAGAAGTTGACCATGATGATTTTGGTATTTGAGTGGAGTGTTTAGTATTTTTCTCATTTATTAGGCTTTCTCCCTCTTTAAACGGAACCTTTGTCGTTCACCTCTCTCTTATCTATCTTATCATGCTCTCTTTCAGGAATAAAATATATATTTGTGTATCTTTTATCTGTCGTTGCCCTTCTAGTTGACCTTCTATCTAGTGGCTGCTCTTAGGACTTAGTCTTTGATTCCGCTCTTATTCTTTTTTATAAGCTCTTTTGTTAGCACTTAATCTTGTCGTCGCATTTAATTTTATGTTTGTAGATCTTTCGGTCGACTCTATCGTGTTCTTTCATCCATAAGAGACCGACATATTTCATTTTGCTTGCGGTGTGTATATTTTATAACCATGATTTGTGATTGTGATGCTCAAGTTGTTTTACGTGAGTGTAATGTTTAATTACCTTGAGTTTATACTTTGAGATACTGTGACAACCCTCGCGAATGCGGAAATATAAAATACAAGCATGTGATTTAATTAGCGGAAATACGGTATTTTAAAAACTTTTATACATGCAAGATAGAAAATACGAGGAGTGTCAAATATTACAAACCGAATATAAAATAGTACAAGAGACGTAGTCTCTCAAAATGTTAACAAAAGACAAGTTATTTAGCAACTAGCTAAGAAACGTCTAGAGGTGTTTCATCCAGGGACAACGCCCGCTAGTTCACACCCGAACCCAAAATACCAATCAAAAAGCCATCCATGCAAGCAACCTATTCATCCATGAAAAACATGAACGCCACAACCAGTGGGGAGTAACTCCGGGTTCTCCTAGCCATATTACATTAAACGTACATAAAAGGAAATACAAAAGTAGATGCATGCATATATAGATATACATGTGGATTACGATAAGAATAGATAGGCAATTGAATATATAATAATAAGAGCATATGAGATACAAGTCCGAATCCATCATGTTATACAAAGACTCGGGGAAGACACTCTTAGGCAACCGAATACGCTCATTAGGGCTTACATCTCACCGTTAGCGGTATAAGTTTGATAAGATTGAGACTCGACAAACAAACCATGCCAAGTCATTCATTGATCAATCATATAATCATTCATCCAAAACACAATGACACAATGACGACATCTCTCATGGTAAATGAAACGCACTAGCACCGTGTACATGACAAATATGATTAAAAGGCATCCACGGGATACATCATTTCCCTGAACGCATACACGATGCTACATTTCGTATATGTAGACTAATTTCCTCCTGGTAGCACGACGATATAAATATCCGGTCCTAGTCTAAACCTGGCCAGACTCTCGGAATAAACGTGTTCCAATTCGACATGTGATAAACGTTTCGCATCCAAGACTCGGTCAATCATAGACGCCGAGTACCCCAAATTCGGTCGACATTCACGAAAGAGGCGGAAAAGAGCACAAGCCTCATAACAAACGGTACGCTACATGCAAATAACACCACCTTGCAAGTACACAACATTTGACGGCCGAGTCGATCAACGCAATGCGTTCGCCTCCCATCAACGTCGTCGTATGCCCACTAACACATGCAATTAAGCTGTAGGATACATCCCCGTTCCGACAATCCAGCCTTACGAATGTGGAGGTTGCCAAGGGAATGAGAGTACAAAGCACATAACAAAATAGTGCTTAAACCGTAACATTTGTAAAAACCGACTCAAAGTGGGACATACCAAAAACCGTCACAAAACATGAGAATAGGGAATTATATAAACTTAACTATGATAAAAATGAATCAATACATGATACATAAGCATTAGAACAAGTTTATGAAGCATAATGAATAAGAAACATAGATCACCTCTCCAAAACAACGTTGTTTGGAAACCAACTAAAACAAGGGTCCACTTCAAACTATCATAACTTGAGTTCTAGACATGAAAATGCAAAAATTCCAAATGGAGGTGATATCTTATCCTCTTGCGGTTCCAACGGAATGTCACAAGCTCAAAACAAGCAAGTAACGAAGGAGATATGATCATTTGACGAAAAGGGGTCAGTGCAGGAAAACTGCAGTCAGTAGCAAGTAACGGTGCCAGCGCCGGACGACGCTGCCAGCGTCCTTCACGGGACTCAGGCACGATCAAATCCCAACATGTTATCAACCAAAAATCCTCATTTGTCATCAAAAACCATCAACTAACAACAATCATCATCAATAACATGAATCCTAAGCTTACTAATCGTATTCTAAATACGAATTCTAACATAAAAAGCATGTAAAACACATAAATAATATCGAGTAACCCTTCACCGTTACCTTTATGCGTCTTCACTTCGTGTCAAGGTCCTCTTCGATTAAGAAATAGTCTTTGTCGGGATCTTGAAGGTCACCACCTACAAATAATTAATAAAAGATGAATATTCTTCACCTTGAGAAAGACGGAAAGTTTGAAAAGCGAGAAAGACTGTAATTTTATTATCAATACGGATAGAGGAAGCTAAGAGGGAAAGAATAAGACGAACTTACGTGAATTTGAGCGAGAATTGAAAGAGTTATGACGATTCTAAGCTTGGATCAAAATGGAGGCAAGGTTTTGGTTGATTTCTTAGTAAGGAAGAAAGTTTGAGTTGTGTGAATGAAAATAGGTTATGAAGGAGTATGAGGTGTGTAAGTGGAAAAGTCAAGAGAAAGTCAAAGACGACTTCAGACGGGATTCACTTGAAATCTCGCGTAAAATCAAAATACGAACTCGGAAATTCTAAATTCGACACGGAAAATTAAATTCTAAATTAAAATTAAATTTCGCTGAAAAGTATCCGTAAAATATTTTTACTATAAAAATAGGGTACATTTGCAGGTGTTACAATCACCTCACCTTTTAAAACATTTCGCCCACGAAACTTGAGCGAAAGAAAGATACCTTAATCGAATAGACTCGGATATTTACTACGCATAGAAGCTTCCAATTCCCAAGTCTCTTCTTCGACATTAGCACATCTCCACAAGATTTTCACTAAAGGAACCACCTTACTTCTCAACTTCTTATCCTTGCGATCTAGGATGTGGATCGGCTTCTCTTCAAAGGATAAATTCGGTTCAAGCTCAGGCATTTCCTTTTGAAAGACATGGCTTGGATCACTAACATACTTTCTCAATTGAGAAACATGGAATACATTATGAACCTTAGCCAAATTCGGGGGCAAATCCAACTTGTAAGCAACGACACCAATCCTTTTCACAATATCAAAGGGTCCAATGTATTTCAGGCACAATTTACCCTTAACACCAAACCGTTTAACACCCATTAATGGAGATACTTTCAAGAACACTTTATCTTCAACCTCTTTTTTTTGCGGCCTTCTTCGGATATCGGCATAAGACTTTTGACGGTCTTGAGCGGCTTTCATTCTATCACGAATGCCCTTCACATTATCAACAGTCTCAACAAGAACATCGGGGCCTAAGTCACGAACATCACTCAATTGATTCCAACATATAGGACTCCAACATTTCCTTCCACAAAGAGCTTCATATGGAACCATCTTGATAGATGCATGATTACTGTTGTTGTAGGAAAACTCCACCAACGGTAGACTCTTTTCCCAACTAGCTTGGAAGTCGAGTACACAAGGCCTAAGCAAGTCTTCTAAAGTCTGAATAGTCCTCTCGGTCTGACCATCGGTAGCGGCATGAAATGCGGTACTCATCAACAATTTACTACCCATGGCTTCTTGTAAAGCCTTCCAAAATCTTGAACAGAACCTTGAATCTCGGTCGGATATGATCTCCTAAGGAACACCATGGTATCTAACAATCTCATCAACATAAGCTTTCGCTAGTCGATCCAAACTCCAAGTTTCCTTGATCGAAATAAATCTAGCACACTTGGCCAAACGATCAACAACAACCCAAACGGCATCTTTACCTCCAACGGTCCTCGGCAAAGCCATAACAAAATCCATAGAAATAGATTCCCACTTCCATAGTGGAATATCCAAAGGTAGTAGCAATCCACCGGGCCTCTTGTGTTCAATCTTCACTTGTTGGCAAGTAAGACATCTTCCAACATAAGATACAACATCACTCTTCAAGTTCGGCCACCAAAATTGTAGCTTCAAGTCTTTATACATCTTATCACCACCGGGGTGAATAGAATAAGGGGAAAGGTGAGCTTCATCAAGAACTCGCTTCCTCAAATCAAGAGCATTAGGCACAAACAAACGGCCATGGAAACGAAGAACACCTTTATCATCAAGCTTGAAATCTTTAGCTTTACCTTCAAGAAGCTTGGCTTGAATAGACTTGTAGGTAATATCATCAACTTGGCTTTCGCGGATCTCACGGAGAAAAACAGGTTCGGCAGTCATAGCACCAACATGAACAAATCCACGCTCCACGAATTTCAACTTCATCTTTCTAAACTCGGCACAAAGATAATCGGGTAATACCTGCATAGCATTCAATGCATGAGAAGCTTTCCTACTAAGAGCATCGGCAACAACATTTGCCTTCCCTTCATGATACAACAACTCAAAATCATAATCGTTCACCAATTCCAACCATCTTCTTTGTCTCATATTCAACTCTTTCTGAGTAAATATGTACTTCAAACTCTTGTGATCGGTGAATATACGACAATGAACACCAATAAGGTAATGTCTCCATACCTTCAAAGCATGAACTCTCAACTGCCTCGAAGCATACGCCACCACTTTCCTACTTTGCATCAGAACACAACCCAAACCCATCTTGGAAGCATCACAATAGACATCGAAGCCTACTCCATCTTCAGGCAAAGTCAACACCGGAGCGGTAGTTAACCTCTTCTTTAACTCTTGAAACGCTGCTTCACAAGCTTCATTCCATAGGAACTTGGTTTCCTTCTTCAACAACTCGGTCATCGGTCTAGCAAGCTTAGAGAAATCCTTGACAAATCTACGGTAATAACCAGCTAAACCAAGAAAACTTCGAATTTCCCTAATATCAGTCGGACTCTTCCAATCCACCACAGCTTCAATCTTAGAAGGATCCACCATTACACCTTCTTTAGAAATCACATGCCCAAGAAAGGACACTTAAGATAACCAAAATTCACACTTGGAGAATTTAGCATACCACTTTTGACGACGAAGAACACTCAAAATAGTCCTTAGATGAATAGCATGCTCTTCTTCGGACTTGGATAAAATAAGAATATCATCAATGAACACCACCACACACTTGTCAAGATACTCACTAAATGTGCGGTTCATTTGGTCCATAAAGATAGCGGGAGCATTCGTCAATCCAAATGGCATTACCTTGAACTCATAATGACCATACCTCGTACTAAAAGCGGTCTTTCGAATATCAATATCGCGAAAGGGAATTTGGTGATAACCGGATCTCAAATCAATCTTGGAAAAAGTAGAAGCACCCTTTAGTTGATCAAACAAATCTTCAATTCTTGGTAAAGGATACCTATTCTTGATTGTAATCCGATTCAACTCACAATAATCAATACAAAGCCTCATAGAACCATCTTTCTTCTTTATAAAGAGAACGGGAGCACCCCAAGGCCAGGCACTTGGTCGAATAAAACCCTTCTCAATCATATCATCTAGCTGCTTCCTTAATTCTTTCAATTCGGTCAGAGCCATACGGTAAGGAGCTTTGGCTATGGGTCCAAAACCAGGTACAAGATCAATAGAGAACTCAACATCACGCTCGGGAGGAATCCCGGGCAAATCCTCAGGAAATACATCAAAAAATTCACGAATAATAGGCACATCTTCAATACTTGGCAAAGAGGTAGTTGAAGAAGTCACAATACACAAGTATGCTTGGTGACCTTTTCTTACCATACTCACCAATTTCATAGCGGAAATCAAAGACACACCTTTTCGGGGATGAGATCCCTTATAGGTTATTCTAACTCCTAAAGGACTCTTTAAGTAAATCATTTGATCACGACACTCGAACCTAGCATGGTACAATGCTAACCAATCAATACCTAGGATTATATCGAACTCTCCTAGAGGGAACTTAATGAGATTAGCGGGGAAGATATAACCCGCAATAGATATTGGGACATTATGATATAGAGTAGAACAAGAGATAATATCGCCGGATGGTAAGGATATGGGAGTATCCTCACTAGAAGTAGGCTCGATAGATAATTTATTAGCATAAGTCGAAGACACAAAAGACATTGAAGCACCGGTATCAAAAAGAATAAGACACGGTTGCTCTAAGATTGAGAACATACCCGTAATGATCTCCGGATGAGCGTCGTCTTCGGCACGGCTCATGACAAAGATAGAACCCTTAGGTTTAGCAGGAGAAGGGGGCAACTTTCGATCGGGGCAATCATCATATCGGTGACCACCCTTTTGGCAAAAGAAGCACACATAAGGTCGGTTGGAACAAGACACACCGGGATGGTATGGTTGTCTACAACGGTTATATTGACGACCTTGAGGTTGAGCTTGAGGAGTATAAGGCCTATGAGCCACATTAGAAGTAGCTCGAGGAATGAAAGGAGCAGGAGCTCTTGTGTTTGCACTGGAAGAAGGATTAAATCTCCTCTTGTTAGCATAAGAGTTAGAAGGAGACGGAATAAACGCTCTCTTCCCAAATACATTCGGCCTAGGAGTGAAACAAGGAGAGGGATTATTCATCAAAGCTTCATCTCTAATAGCCTTCATGGAATTCTCGGCCCACAAAGCATCATCATAAAGATCCCCAAAGGACGTAGTATTCCTCCTCACTTTACTTTGAAGGACGGCACTCAGCTTGTTACGGTAATAGAAAGCTCGGTCCTCGTCATCTCGGATAAGTCTTGGAGCAAAATGAGCAAGCTTATTGAACTCCGTAGTGAAGTCCTGAGCTGACAAGTTGCCTTGCTTAAAGTCAATGAACTCCTTGAGCCTTTGTTGCTTAAGCTCTTTAGGATAGAATCTACCTTCCACAAGAGCTTTGAAACAAGCCCAGTTGAAGCCATCTTCGAGAGTAGCGGTGACACTAGTGATAGCCCACCAATTATCAGCTTCCCTCACAAAGAAGTTCTTTGCAATTCTCACCTTGTCCTCTTCGCGGACTTGGTATAGATCAAACAGCTTCTCCATCTCACGGAACCAATCTGATAGCTTCGTAGGGTCCGGTTCTCCACCATATGGTACAATTTTACTCCTAGCAATTTGTCCAGCTACCCAAGCGTAGCCACCTTGATGGTTATCTTCTCTTCTAGGGGGAACCTGGTTGGCTTGAGCTAAAGCCGCATCTTGCTGATTTTTCAGCACTTGAGTGAGAGCTTCCAACATAACATTCTCAACTAGTCGAGGTCTCACCATCTTCATAAGAAACAAAAACAAATTAAGTTAATCCTATCAATTAGCATAAACAAATAGATTTCCAAGTAAAATCCTTAACTTCTACCCAACTCTCATTTATTATTTTAAGGTCAATAGTTTAAGTTTAGGGTTCACGTGTGTGCGTCGGGAGCGATAAAACTCTGATACCAACTGTGACAACCCTCGCGAATGCGGAAATATAACATACAAGCATGTGATTTAATTAGCGGAAATACGGTATTTTAAAAACTTTTATACATGCAAGATAGAAAATACGAGGAGTGTCAAATATTACAAACCGAATATAAAATACAACAAGAGACGTAGTCTCTCAAAATGTTAACAAAAGACAAGTTATTTAGCAACTAGCTAACAAACGTCTAGAGGTGTTTCATCCAAGGACAACGCCCGCTAGCTCACACCCGAACCCAAAATACCAATAAAAAAGCCATCCATGCAAGCAACCTGTTCATCCATGAAAAACATGAATGCCACAATCAGTGGGGAGTAACTCCGGGTTCTCCCAGCCATATCACATTAAACGTACATAAAAGGAAATACAAAAGTAGATGCATGCATATATAGATATACATGTGAATTACGATAAGAATAGATAGGCAATTCCATATGTAATAATAAGAGCATATGAGATACAAGTCCGAATCCATTATGTTATACAAAGACTCGAGGAAGACACTCTTAGGCAACCGAATACGCTCACTAGGGCTTACATCTCACCGTTAGCGGTATAAGTTTGATAAGATTGAGACTCGACAAACAAACCATGCCAAGTCATTCATTGATCAATCATATAATCATTCATCCAAAACACAACGACACAATGACGACATCTCTCACGGTAAATGAAACGCACTAACACCGTGTACATGGCAAGTATGATTAAAAGGCATCCATGGGATACATCATTTCCCTGAACGCATACACGATGCTACATTTCGTATATGTAGACTAATTTCCTCCTGGTAGCACGACAATATAAATATCCCGTCCTAGTCTAAACCTGGCCAGACTCTCGAAATAAACGTGTTCCGATTCGACATGCGATAAACGTTTCGCATCCAAGACTCGGTCAATCATAGACGCCGAGTACCCCAAATTCGCTCGACATTCACGAAAGAGGCGGAAAAGAGCACAAGCCTCATAACAAGCGGTACGCTACATGCAAATTGTGACAACCCTCGCGAATGCGGAAATATAAAACAAACAAGCATGTGAAATATATAGCGGAAATATGAAGTTTTAAAAACTTTTATACATGCAAGATAGAAAATACGAGGAGTGTCAAATATTACAAACTAAAATACGAAATACAACAAAGAGACGAAGTCTCTCAAAATATAATAAATGTCAAGTGTATAGTAAAACAACTAAACAACGTCTAGGGGTGTTTTAATCCAGGGACAACGCCCGCTAGCTCACACCTGAACCCAAAATATCTAGCAAAAAGCCATCCATGCAAGCAACCTGTTCATCCATGAAAAACATGAACGCCACAGTCAGTGGGGAGTAACTCCGGGTTATAACTTTGATAAGATTGAGACTCGACAAACAAATCATGCCAAGTCATGCGATGATCACAATAAATCCATCATATTACCATCCATTCAAACATACCAATACATAGACAATGCCCAATCATGCAATGACTTTGAATAATAAGTCATGAAAACACGCATTCAAGAACTACGACACAAAGACGACATCTCTCACGGTAAATGAAACGCACTAGCACCGTGTACATGGCAAGTATGATTAAAAGACATCCACGGGATATAACATTTCCCTGAACGCATACACGATGCTACATTTAGTATATGTAGACTAATTTCCTCCTGGTAGGAACGATAATAAAACGGCTCCTAATCTAAACCTGGACAGATTCTCGGAATCACATTTTCCGATTCGACATGCGATAACATTTCGCATCCAAGACTCGGTCAATCATAGACGCCGAGTACCCCAAATTCGGTAAAACAATTCACGAAAGAGGCGGAAAAGAGCACAAGCCTCATAACAAGCGGTACGCTACATGCAAATAACACCACCTCGCAAGTACACAACATTTGACGGCCGGGTCGATCAACGCAAAGCGTTCGCCTCCCAACAACGTCGTCGTATGCCCACTAACACATGCAATTAAGTAGTAGGATACATCCCCGTTCCGACATTCCAGCCTTACGAACGTGGAGGTAGCCAAGGGAATGAGAGTACAAAGCACATAACAAAATAGTGCTCAAACCGTAACATTTGTAAAAACCGACTCAAAGTGGGACATACCAAAAACCGTCACAAAACATGTGATTAGGGAATTATATAAACTTATCTATGATAAAAATGAATCATTACATGATACATAAGCATTAGAACAAGTTTATGAAGCATAAAGAATAAAAACATAGATCACCTCTCCAAAACAATGTTGTTTGGAAACCAACTAAAACAAGGGTCCACTTCAATTGGTCATAACTAGAGTTCTAGACATGAAAATACAGAAATTTTAAGTCGAGGTGATAGCTTATCCTCTTACGGTTCCAACGGGATGTCACAAGCCCAAAACAAGCAAGTAACGAAGGAGATATGATCATTTTACGAAAATGGGTCAGTGCAGTGAAACTGCACAAGTCACGACCGTGACTTGTATTTCACGCCCGTGAAGCTCTCTGTTACGCAAGATAAAAAGATCAGCCACTATTTCACGCTCGTGACTTGAGTCTCACGACCGTGACTTGGGTCAAGACAACTCCAATTTGTTCTAAACTCAACCATCATCAACTATTATCATAAATCATCACTTCTCATATCAATTCTCATATCAAATCTCAACAAACAACAAGTATCATCATCAACAATCATCAACTAACAACAATCATCATCAATATCATGAATCCTAAGCTTTCTTATCGTATTCTAAATACGAATTCTAACATAGAAGCATGTAAAACACGTAAATGATATCGAGTAACCCTTCACCGTTACCTTTTCGCGTCTTTAAACGATTTCTAAACCTTCCTAGTCTCCACCTACATACAATTAGATAATAAAAGATGAAAATCATTCACCTTGAGAAAGACGGATAATTTAAAAAGCGAGAAAGACGGTAATTTTATTTCCAATACGGATAGAGGAAGCTAAGAGGGGAAGAATAAGACGAACTTACGTGAATTTGAGCAAGAAACGAATGAGATACGATGATTATTAGATCGGATCAAAGATGGAGGCAAGGGTTTTGATGGTTTCTTAGTGATGAAGAAATGTGTTGTGTTTGCGAATGAAAAATAGGTTAAAGGGAGTATGAGTTGTGTAAGGAAAAAGTCAATAAAAAGTCAAAGTCGCCTTAAGACGGAATTCACATGGAATCTCGCGGAAATTCCAAATACGAACTCGGAAATTCTAAATTCGACTCGGAAAATTAAATTCTAAATTAAAACTAAATTTCGCTGAAAAGTATCCGT
The DNA here is from genome assembly GCA_022085475.1 of Heliosperma pusillum. Taxonomy (NCBI): domain Eukaryota; kingdom Viridiplantae; phylum Streptophyta; class Magnoliopsida; order Caryophyllales; family Caryophyllaceae; genus Heliosperma; species Heliosperma pusillum. The sequence goes on from JAIUZE010003792.1 coordinate 21,793, forward strand.
AAAATATTTTTCCTATTTAAAATAAGGTACATTTGCGGGTGTTACACAAATAACACCACCTT